>OMNZ01020708.1:0-10867 GCA_900303255.1 Lesueurigobius sanzi | reverse complement strand
AGGCTGCTCGTGCTCGAATTTCAATTCGAACTGCGAGACAGCCTGGATAGGAAGACCGAAATCTTTGCATGAATCTGGGGACCAATCACAGCACGGAGAGGAACGGCAATCCAATGACGCATAAAAAACAGGGAAGTTGTAGTTGCCGCAGCAGACGCAAAGCTATCGTTCGATGAAGCGTAGATTGTGTTCTAAACACATTAAATCGAAAATTTATATTAAAAGAAGAACAGCGTTTGGCTTTACAATATTTTATTACGAAGAAAGATGTTTTAGCCTTGCTTCCGACAGGATTTCATCTTCTTCTCCTACGCTTTTTCACTCCTCGTCGACATTCTGTCGCTCAACATACGTCATCGGGACTCGATACGATTGGCTGTGGACATTCGTAGCGGCCAATAAACGGCAAAGGACAATCGTAAACCACACCTCCCATACGAGAAAATGAACGGTTGTTTCCCAGACTAAATATTCACTTGTGATATTTAGTCTGCCGCTAGCCAGGCTAGTCGAGACCACCCTCCCTTCCAATTTCTCATATTTTGTCTTTCAGCGCTGATTCCTGCTCAGAAGGGGGGTCCTGAAGCTGTCGGGCAGCCAGCTCTAATAAAATTGATTTCTATTCAAAAAAAATGCATTACTATTGGAACACAGGGACCCTCATAGTTTAAGCAGAATTCTGTGGGAAACCTTGTTACTATCACCTTTCATAAGAAAGAGTATTTTGTCCACGTTTTAGCCAAGATGAAAAACTGGTGGAATTCCTAAATGACCTGGCGTGACTGCCCATATACTTTTGGTTTCGTCCACACAAATCAAGTCTGAGTTGGGTCTATATTTCCTTCGCTCCTATACATCGCTTTAAACTATAAAAATCCCCCAGTATTGATCACAGTTCTGTTTGAGCCAATGCACCACAGTGGTCCACACGGAATGCAGATGACGCACGAGTGAATGGCTGTGAAACTGCCTCTGCCTTTGATTTAAATGCTACTGCCGCAGTAGTCCCTGGCATTAGTCTGTAGTGGACAGTGATGCAGTACCTCTGAGGGTTGGGCTCGTTGTGCTTGTCTCTCTCGTGTTTAATCATTCGGTAGCGGCCGATTCGGACGTCCGGCCTCGAAACCTTCATCCCGTTCAGAGTGATCCTGCAGCAAACAAACGTAAAGCAGACACAATTAGACTTAAAAGGGGAGAAACCAAGCGTGTGTGGGAAAGAGAGGGCAATTTAAATGACAGAACAGACCATTCAAGGAAGCAGGGAGGACATCATTAGGACACCTTGAGTCTAGTCACACTGTAGTCTCTTTTTACACAGACAAATAAAGAGCTCACTTAGGAATTATCAAAGAAATGGTGAAGAAATATGATTGCTTTCACATCGAAAAGCATTTGAGTTGCGCTTTGCTTAACTTTACAGGTCATTTATGGCCTGGTATGGAGGAATTATGGTATCTAAAAGTGTAATAGCATGGTAATTACTAATGGAAACAGGCCATAGATTCGTTGAGGACGAGTACTTTGATTTGAGTACTCGCTGATACAGAGCACCGATACGAGTACAAGGCATTTTCTTCAAATATACATCTTGGTGCTGGGATAAAGTGATTAGTTCTCGTTTCCATTTACTTTGGTCATTTATCAATACTTTTAAGAGAAGTGAGATCAGAATTATATATTTAAAGTAAAGCTATGTGTAATGTTGTGTTTGTTGGACCTCACTTTGTTCATTTAAGATGAAAATTATCGGAAATATTTATGTCAACATTATACACACTGTCCATATCCAAACGGTATTCAGAGCCTGTATTGTATTTGTATATATATTAGTATGTACATTGTAACTAGACTGACCTCATGTTGCAGTAGCCTGGGTGGTTTTTGCAAGCTAGCGATGACTTGCTAAGTTAGCATATTGGATATTTTTAGCTCCAGGAGCAGCCAATTGTTGCTCAATGTGGACATGCTATACCTCTTTTAAAAGCTCTTCCTGGGCCCTTTTAGTTGCTGGGTTTGTTTTACAGATACATTTGGTCCCTAAGCATATACGCTAAGAATCGCCATTTGCAGTATAGCAGATGGTTAGCGACATTAGCATGCTCCTCTTGCAGACGCACCACTGAAGTCAACATTTAATTTAGCATAGGTCTGGTCTGTGTGGAGGATTGTATTTCCACTCATGGATTCTTCAGTTTGTTGTGCTCTGTCATGCTCTGATCAGATGTGAGTTGGTGTGCGCTCGTAGGTGCGGCCCACGTCAAATGGCATCGGCCCCTTGGTATCAGGACGACATTAATGAGTACGAGCACAAGCTGCAGGTGCTATCGACCTGATACCCGATTCTGGTATCGGTGCAACCCTAAAAAACACCCAGACCAATTATGATGCAAATTAGCAAAGTGGGCCGAGGCCGGGGTAAACCAATAAGTGTGAACATGCCCTGAGATGACTTTGGCTGTCGTTGAAGTCATTTCTAAAATCGGTGAGCCATGCTTTGATTTGAACTTTATGTAAAGTCCCAATCATAGGGCGAGAGCTGATGCTTCAGAGGAGCGGCTCAGTGCACAAGGCCCCACAGGCGACAACAACTGCTTTGGTCAGGGGTGTGACGGAGTACTGTGAGAAACTCGAGCGCAAAAACAATGTGTTCATTCAGGGGTTCGTTTATTAAGTGTTTGCTCATGTGCAAAACCAGCTGCACGTGCAAAAGTGAATCAGCAGCACAGTCATGTAGGCATTTTTTACTCTCATTTACATGTCAGATTCAGGCCCTAATGCTATTATACATGCAAATACAAAATTAACATTTGGTGCTAATTTCCAGTTTGCACTTGCTATTTAGCACATGTTTCCATACCTTATTTTTTCCTAGCAATGGAATGAAATTAGTTTTGTCTTTCTAGTATATTGTAAACTCAAATGTTTGGATTTGGCCCTCGAGGTGTTGCTTAGATTAGATAAGGAGTATTTTTTGTAATGAAAGAATATTAAAAGATAAACCTGTTTAAATTTGATCTTTACATGTGAAACAGTAGTGCGTTTGGCCCTTTGCCGGCTAATTTGCCCCTCCGTTGACTAGTTTGGTCCTCCATGGAAAAAACTTTGGGCACCCCTGAGCTAAAATAAACCTAAATAAAAAGTAAAACATGTAAATATGATTTTTGTTTTGATTGCAATTAATTGTGGAGCCCTACCAACTAAAACTTTGATCAACTCTCCATGGACTCCAGGTGGTGCAGAGGGCGAGCTTCTGCAGGGAGTTACATCTTAAACAAAGCCCGAGCGTTGGAGTGGAAACCAGAATTACTGCTCAGATGTAATGAGACAAATATATCCACCGTGGGTTAGCGCTAACGCTACAGCAAATGGAGAAAGCAGCACCAATAACACAGCGTTGAGCCTGGAGCCACAGACTGACAGACACCAACTGTTTCCTCTCGATAGCTCTGCACCGGGCGCTCTGATGTACTTGTTTGAAATTTACACAGTTGCTCCAACTTCGTCGCAAAGGGGATACAGGCACTTGGTTTTGGTCAACTCGGTTTGGGGCAGGAATCTCTTTCTGGACTGTGCCGTGCTTAGAAAAGTGTTAACATCAATGTGCCTGAAGTGGCTTATAATTATAAGATCTTCTTTTCTAACCAAATTGCAAATATGAAGCCAAGACATGAATATGCAAAACGCATTACTACAGTACATGTTCACGCGTGTTCTGTCATTCTTTTTCTTTTGTCTTTCATGAAGCATCTAAGCTAAAGTTGCAAATGTACACCGCGCCGGAGCTGTACTCTTTTAACCTCTTAAGCCCTAGGCCTTTTTCTCCAAAAATCATGTCTTTAGATCCTAGGTGCACATGGCTAATCTTGGTGTCCACACATTTGGTAGAGCTTTGGGATGACGGTGGAAGTGAAATAAAAATAAATAATGTTGTTTGACAATAAAATGAGGTTGCCATGGGTTTGAATGAATTTCCGCCTGAAAAAAACACACACATTTTTCCGCAAAAAGGCCTTTTTCCTCCCTGTGGTGGAGCAAATAACAACAGAAATGGATAATCCCACATCAGCTGTCACTAATTTGCAACTTTGGAATATTTTTCTGCGTAAAAAACACGTAGGTCAGTAACTGTATCTGAAAAAAAAGTCCCCATTTTCGGGGACTCGAGGTCTTAAGGGGTTAATAAAACTTTTAAGCACGGCATGATCCTGGATAACCAGGCGTTACCTTTCCAAATTCAAATGAGTTCTCTCTCCCCGAAAGCAGGAATGAATTTGTTTGCAAGTTGCGTAACATCACAGTGAGTAAACTGGGACTTTATTTACTTGAGGACTCTGGGCCAAAAGGGCTGCATTTGCTCATCTGTCAATATGACATCTGGTGTGATGAATAAATAAGACTCCAAAATTACTTTTCAGAAACGGCGCTGACAAACAACAAGCTGCATGAGAAAAAGTCTGCAAAAAAAAATCCCCTATTATTCAATATTCAGACAAGGCACAATAGATTCACATTATCTTATGAAGTGGAGACACTGGATTTTCCTAATTTATTCTGTATGATGCCTGCTTTGCATATTTCAAAGATGGCAGAGACCAATATTGCAACACAGCAGGCGGTTGGCCCTGTTTTGGAGCATATAAAAGTGAATTGTGATGCATCTTATGTAAATGTTAGGATTGCATTTTGACGTGGGGTGCCTCCTCTCCCGCTGAATGTAAGAGAAAGTTAAAATCAGGACAGCTTCTCCCGCTGGAAACCAAGATCTCTGCGCATCTAATTATGAACCATCTTCATCGATCATGGACTGGCGGGATAGCTGTTGATGTTGTTGGCATCACCGTCAAAGCAAAAGTTCACTTTTCTCCCTGAAAGCTGTGAATCTTGGTGATAAACTCTTGCCTGTGAAGAGTTTAGATGTTACAAGTGCATTGGGAAAGTTATTAATAATTACACACTCTTTTATTGTTTGAGAACGGAATTTTAGAGTAAGGCTACAAAGATTGCAGCATGTATCTCTTGGCAATTATTTATTTTCTCATTCACTTGCAAATTGCACAGGGCCCTACATCGGCATCGGAAAAAAAAGTTATAACACTGATAAAAGATTGGAACAGTATCCCGCCTGACTTCCGATGTACGAATTTGACAATAAAACTCACATTTTTACATTGATTGCCTCCATTCTAGTCTATTATAGCGTTATACGGAACAAGCTGAAGATTTATGACAACATTCTCCACGGTGAATCTCCCAAAGCACTGCTCTTGATTGGCTGTTAAAAAACTTTGAGGTGATTTCAATAATGGCCATATGGCTGGACTCTAAAGCTCTACTGGGAGGAACCACTAAATGGATTTTTATATCACACTTTCTGAGCTTTAAAGAGACAAGTTCCTGTAGTATTCTGCGCTGTCGCTTTAGAGACACTGGTAATATGAGGCGGCCCAATGCAGATCAAGCTGTTACTGCAGTTATTTGGCAGAATACAAGACTTCCATAAACTCATGCTGACAATAGGGAGATCAGTGTGAGCACATTTAACTATATTTCTTGTTCTGGAGTAAATTTTATATGAATCAAGCTATAAACCAGAGAAGATTGACTAGGTTTGGATTCTATTAAAGCAAAGTGCAGACCAAAGTGAGGATTAAATAAGGAGGATTTGTGTGTCATTACACAGTACAACATGCACAATGGAGCCTAGAGTAGTTCCCAACCGTTATAATCTTACGTGCCCCTTGGACCTGTCCTTTAGGGTGCTTTCACACCTGTTAGTTCAGTAGAGAGGTTCGATTTGGCTCAAAAGTTGTTACAATATGCAATTCTCAACTAGTTTGGTTCACATTCACACCAGTGTTCAGTGTTTTTGCAAACCAACCAACCATAGAAAATGAATGATTACACAAAAATATGTTTTGGCTATTTTCTAGTTGAAATGTTTTGACAATAAATGGCTTCATGCAACCACTAACCATGAGTGAAATAAAGGTTTTTGTGTTATCATTTACAGTATATTCTATGAAATGCATAAGTTTACATTCTGCCAGGTTATGTAAACTTTTGAGCACAACTGTATAGCGGTTCACAAAAGATTGTGTTTTGAGTGACGTAGGTGGAAGCTGAGAGGGAAAAATCCCGGAAGAAAACATCAAGCTGAATTGCGCTTTGTTTATTGCTAAACGATTCCTAAACTGTGCTCTTCTGCTTGTTTTTGTGGCAATATATTATTGTTGTTTTTGGTGCAGAGAAAACGTGTTGCAAGACACTATCGGCGAAAATGGGCTAAGCTCCTAAACCTGAACTTGCATTTCGGAGACATTTTCGTGAATCTCTCCGGTAGCTTCTGTTTCACTTATCATTAAGGGAACTGTTGTAAATGTTCGCCTACTTCCCACCAACTCGTGCGGAGAAATGAAGATAGATAGATACAGTAGATAGATAGATCTTACAACATCACATTCATTACTCTATCATTCAATCACATTTTTGTGCTTCCAAAAAATATACCACACAACTTGCTATGAAAGCTGCCAAAAAAAACGTTATCACCATCAGCGCACTGGAGTCCACATGGACCTGTACCGAGACCACCTCCAGAAGGACGGTTCTCAAGTCCAAACCAGTCCGCTTTCACACCCAAACGAAGCGTACTTGCAGGTGTTCCTGACTCCAGACCAAATGGTGTGAAAGCACCATTATACTGAGTACACCCTGCGTCCATGGTTTTGTTATTTAGTAAAAAAAAATGATGACTCTCAAACTCTCTCTTATCACAGTTAAATGTTTTTAAATAGCTTTTATACAGCTTAAATAAATTCAGTTTTATCTTGTTTTTTTTAATCTGAAATTAATGAATTAAGTACCCCTGCTAAGCTCTCGGTCCCCGTACCCCTGGTTGGGTAACACTGCAATACAGCATAATATATTATGTCAAAAATCACATTAATAAAACAAGGTCAAATCAGACCTTTCATCTCGCTGAAGCTCTTCATTATTGTTCGTAATAAAGTGGAAATTAACACATAAATTAACCTTATAAACCTCTTTAGTCAGGCTTTAACGACTCGCTAAAGTTCACAAATGCCATTATCATGGACGTGTGTGGAAATAAGACCAGCACACTCATGACAGAGAGGACGAAGTGATTTAAGACTGCCTAAGAGCTTTGAATCATTGCTTTAATTTCCTATTCCCGTTGGCGTTTGATGGGGCTTAGCATGTTTAATTAGCAGGTGAACTCATGCTCCAAATGTGATGTATAGAAGTGTGATCACTCATCCATGTCTGTACTGAGCGTGAGACGTACAGAGTACAGGTACAGTATGTCTGAATGCTCTGTTAATTGCATCGATTATTCTCAACTGTAGCTGTTACTTGAGGCTCTCGCACCTGCACTGTGAACGCGGCACACTGTTTCCCAGTCTATTTTTAAAACACCATAAGAATATTGGCTTTCTGTTTTGTGTTGCCTTCAAATTAAACCTTACTTTTACGAACAGGATGGATTTGCTTACTGTTCTCGGGTGTTTTGAGGTAAGAGGGATTAGCAGAAGTCCTTGAGTCTTCTCTGAACTGTTGTGGTTATGCACAATATAAAAGTAGTTGTAAATTATTGTGGATGTATTAGCAGAAGGATGTCGGTCTGTGTTTTGATACTGTATATTGGGCGGCCAATACAGGCATTTTGAGAAATATCATCTATGGGCTCAAAGATTTGCAGGTGTAGCCAGTATCTACAGTATCTTGACCATGTTATACCCAGGTTAAAGGTACAATCCTATTGCATATATTTTTTTACTGGTAGAAAAAAATGATTAATATTATGGATTTTTTATATACAGTACATGTGCAACGTTATGATACACACACTGACCCTGAGCGTAACCTTAAACATGATTGGATTAAATCTTGGATCACTTATCTTTGTTTGAAATCTTAAAATCTTACATAAAATTAAATGGTGACTATAGTTAACATAGTCATAAAGATGAGGACTATAACGAAAGAACTTCATATTAGTGTGTGTGTGTGTGTGTGTGCCCTTTTTGTGGCCCAAAAAAATCTATTGTTTTTAGGGTTTCTGGTACAAAACCTAAAACATTTTCGCACCAAAAAGTTACATAATACACCTTTAAAAAGCCAGATAATGCACCTTTGTATTGTATTGGTTGATATATTGGTATAGTCCAGGGAACTCCAACCAGTGGCTCAGGAGCTACCAGTTACTTGCCAGTCCTTTCCAAGTAGCTCACCAAAAGCTTTCAACAATTCTACGCTTGATGAGACAGATTTTAGATGCATTTTTTTTGTTCTGAACAAAAAATCTCCAAACATTTAGGTGAATATAGCAAAGTATAAAGCGGAAAATATCGTAATTTTCTTTTATTGTGTTGAAGAATCATCTTGGTAGTCATATAGGCCTAGCATAAGCATAAGTAGCTCACTGCCATTTTTGTTACACAAAAGTAGCTCACGGGGTAAAAATGGTTGGAGACCCTGGTATAGTCAATATACATGTATATATTGGTAGTGGGCTGGACTGGCCATCGGGAGCACTGGGAGTTTTCCCGGTGGGCTGGTCTGTCGGCCCAGATTTTAGCAGCGGTCCAATTAGTTGCCAAGCAACATCAGGGCAGTTACGCACACGGGCCCGGCCCGAGAAGACCCACTCCTCCGGCCCCTCCCCTCCCGTTTAGTGTTGATAGGTCTCATGGTGACGCAGTTCAGTGTTCACACCATAGATGTATAAAGTGCATGTTATTATCAGCCCGTGGCGTCCAGCAGCAGCAGACTGCATAACTCGTTGGTTAGCTAAACATTCAAGAAAAATGTAGGACTGTACTTTCATGGCCCACAACTGTTATTAACAAAAACAAAACTAAAACAGATAAGTAAGAGCAACGCACCAAAAAGATGAAAGGGTGGAGCTGAGAAATTATGAGAGAAAAATGTAAAAGTCTACAAAACTAAGCTGGAAGTTGTGCCAAAAATACAGATTTATTTCCAGCAGCAAGTTCACACAGGATCCGCCACACTTTGTATCGCACCAGCCCACACCTGAGACTTCACATTCTAATGTAGTGTTGTGTATTGAGGATGCAGTTACACAGTTTCTCCACTAGTGTTGTCTGGTGCTTTTTATTCCCCTCTTATAACATGCTGTCTTCAGTCTTGGCTCCCAGATAATAACTTACAACAAGCAGAGGAGCACATCTTAGATACAGGCTGTTAGTCATGTCTCTACCACTTAACATTTGAGTAAAAAGTCCCAGCCCTGGTAGTGACCTCCAAAACTGAATAAATAAATAATATAATTTGCACTTTCTGATGAATCTTTTTACACCAGTACAACGTAAAAAGTACTTAGACTGTGTTAATATGTGTTGCGAAAGCTAATTAGAACAGATATTTATGTTTGCTGATATAATTCCAAACTCTACATGATCACAGTTGGGCTGAATGCACCCCCTGCCTACATTATCCAGCTTGAGCTCTTCCTGCATCGCGCTGTCATTCTGCTCCATGAATCTTATCGCTCTCTCCGCTCTCAGTAATGCCTTTATAAGAAAAAAACCTTAAAAGTGGAGGCCTTTGAGAAATTGCTGTGTTTTTTGTTTTTTTTTGAATGGCCTGTGTCAGTCGGTGCGGCATGGAGGAGATTACCATTGTTTGCCGGAGCCTGGCGCGACGTGATAAAAGTGATCCGCGAGTGTGGCTACAATTACACGTCCGCAGATTGACAGCTAAAGTTCAACTCGCACGGAGTGATAGGAGCAGCGGCCCATTAGATGTTCCCGAGATTTCCCTTTAGCGTATCCCCTATACATCACACTATCAGTGCCAGCTGCCATGAAATGTGAAGCTCGGAGCTGAACTATATGCCATTAAATGAGATCTTATAAAGTGTGTGGCAAAGTGCGATGGTCTATAGAGGCAGAGCGCAGCGAGTGTGGCTCAAGATGCATTTTTGATATCGGGATAAAACCGGATTTCCTCTCCTCTCGCTCCCGACACCGCAGTGAGCAATAACCAAGTCAGGTCCATCTTAAATAGTTAAACATGGAAGTATATAAAGTAACGGCTCTCCTGCCCGTAGTTTCACCATGTACTAAATGTATATGCCACTCCCTAACATTGGGCCTCATTCACGAGTATTTTCCTAAGAAAAAATTCTTAAGTACAACTTAGGAGAAACTTACGTCTGATTCACAAAGCGTTCTTAAAGAGGCACTAAACCCCAAATCAACTTTTTTTTAGCTGAGAATCGGTTAAAGTTGGTGTCTCATAGAGTTGGCTACAGGTCCTTGTCACTATTTTGACATGGCAGTGCATATTATTAGAAATCTTATTTTACTGCTAAAAAACGTCAGTGTTGCTCCCTCTTCAGTTTGAACGACGACAACGACATGTGTCGTCGTAATTCCCATTGGAATTGGCTCTCACCGGCATGTATGACAAGGCAGCGTTCATGCCTACGTCAGCAGTCTGCACCAATGGAATGTCAGTGTCGCACAGAGACTGATGCGCACACGTGGACTTTGAAGAAATCTACAGATTGCACACTAGGGGGAGGCAAAGTTGCACATCACGTTCATAATTCAAAGCCACCACTAAACGTTTGTTTACACTCAGATTGAACATTTATATCAGAGCAAAGCTCCTATTAAGTTATTGCCTAAATTATGAACTTTTATGAAATGAGTGTGCTGTAATCCATGGCTGTAATGTGTAGCAGTAGTTTTAGGAAATACAAATCCCACAATGCATTTGCACTAAGTAAACACTTGCAGTCCTCCTCATTATACATAATACACTACACCTGCCCACACTCACCCCCTGCACCTCACCCCAAAGCCTCCGACCACGC
>OMNZ01020693.1:0-13082 GCA_900303255.1 Lesueurigobius sanzi | reverse complement strand
TAAAAGGTGAAATTTTCAATTTGAATGTAAAACACTGAACTGAAAATTAAGTGACTGAAGTTTGGAGACAAAAAAATTCAAAGATGTTTTTTCAGTGTTAAAAAAATTCAAAGCGTAAAATTCAAAGACATTTAAAATTCACAATGTGACGACACAAAAAATCTTCCATAAAGAAAGAGCTTTATTTATATAGCGCCTTTCACAGACAGTCACAAAGCGCTTTACATGACTAAGTGTTGACTCTTTTTCCTCATCAGCCAGTTTGAGTGTATAGCAAAAAACAAACAAAATATCTAGCTTTGATGAAAGAGCTTTCCTCACTCATTTAACACTTAAGTAACTTTCAATTCATTTAATGTTTAATTATTTATGGTAAATGATGACAGTGAGGAGGTGGGGCAGTTGCTTGATTGACATGTTCAGTGTCACTTCCTGTTTCCTGTCTATGATCCAGTAGGAGGGACGGATTTGGAAATCCCTATCCAAGAGGATCAGGATCATTTTAATCCAATCCTGCAACGTTTTGAAATACCGGGATATCAATCTCAGATCCATGGATTTGAATCAGAGGATTTAGAAATCTGGATCATTACTATCTGGATTCAAAGTTTTGAAATACTGGGCCCTGGTCCCATCTGCTACTGATGAAAGACTAGATTGTATGTACATTTCACAACCGCTGGAAGTGATGCCTATTTAGGAAGCAACTGAGCTAAGCATTCAGGCGGATAGTGTTACCTCCATGATGTAGTATATCGTCGCCTAATGCCTGTTTGAATTAATTTAGCAAGGCCTTGGATCCTACCTGTGGAGCGCTGTATAGCTGTAGCTTAGTGGGAGTTGCAACCTTGGTCGGCAGCTTAGTTCCCTGTTGCAAATTCACGCCTCGGAGCTCTTTTGTGAAGCTGGGGACAATCTTTGCACTTATCATGGCTCAAGGCTGGAAAATTAGAGTGTCCTTCCTTTTTGTTGTCTCATCAAGGTCACTGAATAATGGTGACAGAACTGCTTTGTCGTCTTTTGACAGTAGCAAATCTGTGAGAAGAGGAAGAAGAATATGATCACAACCACACATTTCTAATAGTTTTCAGGTTCAATTTCAAGATTTTTTTTTACTGGGTTTGCATCTATTGTAGAATTTGGAAAACAGACTTGATTTTTTGCTACATAAGGCCACTTTTTACTTTTCAAATCATTGGTGCCCTTAGATGGACTTTGGCATTATGTGAGTAGCTTGTTACAGCTCAGCCAATTAGGACAAAACAGACACTGCTCAACATTTGTGATCCGCCATTGGGTAAAGAAAGGCTGGGGCATATAATGATGAACCCACAGTGGCTGCGATACCTAGATACAGTGACCCTGCTGTGAGTCATTGTTCAAACACAAGGGTATTTTTATACCTTTTCCTCACATGTGTCACATAACTTATTTTTATATTCAGTGATAGGTCCTCACCTCCTGCACCTATTCCCGCCATTTTGCACAGAAGGTGATCGCTGCAATGTGAAAAATGTCTTCTTTAGCAATGTTTCCACTCAAGGTAAGTGAAGTGGGTGTATTGACAACATCGCAGTACTGGATTCTAAAGGTCAAAATATTACATCTTTGAAATTCTTGTTTTAAAAACACACAAGAAGACCATTTGCAATGATGGATCAAGTAATTTGTGACACAATGGGACTGAAAAGAAGAGTCACACTAACTATTATGGGCATTATTCATCATTTGGCTTTGTTAGAGTTTTCATACTTTTGTCATGGCCACAGTCCCACTGGTGAATAATGCAAGACAGCCATGTTTTGAGCGCAAGCCAAAATGAATAAAATATTTTAAAATATAATTCTTCTGATGACTAGTCTAGATAGAAGCATAATCTATGAAGCTTTTTTTGTTCATAGAAGGACACATCTCCATTTGATCCACTTTGTAGTCATGTAGCATCCGTCCTGCTGTTGTTCATTCGTTTTGCTTTTGTGCCGGCTCAAGTTTGGCAGAGACTTGTGAAGTTCATGGACTTGAATGGGTACAAATAGGCAGAGAAACAGATAATGCCAGTGTGAAGGATCACTCTGTGATGTAACATCCGGCACTGGAACAAATCTTTGTCCTTTGATGGTCCTGAGAGAAAAACTCTGTCGACAGTTCAGTCCAGTGAATACAGGCCTCAATCTCTCTCAGACTACTGCTTCTAACTTTATTTACTCTTGTGGCTCATCCACAGGCTCAGTCGAAGAAGAACATTGGAAAATTGGGGTCCTCTTATTTCAAACTTCCACATACATTTTTTTGTTGAAATATATTTTTTTAAGCATTCTTCTAAAAGTACTTCTAACATATACAGGTGCCGTGATGTATTGACATGTTACTGCATTGTGAATATTGCACTTGTAAGGAAAGCTGTACTATTCCTCACTAGGCTGCTCTTGATACTCATGATTGATAAAACAGCAGTATTCGGCTGGGCCCCTAGCTTGTTTAGAGTGTATTTAGAACATTAGAAAGTGCTGAGCCCCAGAATAAATGGGATAATCTTACTGCTCTCCATTTCAGTTGACAGCAGAGAGGGTTAAAATGCGGTGGCTGGATACTGTGCACAGAAGAGATTGGCTAATCTGTGAAAGCGACTCGGGCTGCTCACTAGAATATTATGCTCACTGATTTAATGTCCTCTCTGTCTCTTTCTCCTAGGTAAGCACTTTCCGCCGCCGTGTTGGGGATGGGGGTCGGGTCGCTAGTCGTGATGGCTGCCTACGAGGGCTGGGATGACTGATTGAGGTGATGTACTGCAATGTGTCCATTCACAACAGAAAAGCTGCTAGCATTGATTTCTGCACACACTGACAAGCGAGGAGAGCTCGAGGCGGGCGCGGCGTGTAAAGCTACCCCAAGCACTCCGCCGCTCACACATGGCATTAACTTGGCCATCTTTTATGTTGGATTATTCTGCCCACAGAAAGATGGACAAATAGCATGCGCAAAAACCAACACAATCATTAGATGAAGCGTTAATATAGTGTTTACAAATGTCACATTACTTAGTGAGGCTTGAATCGCCGACAGGGTTGATGGAGCTGAGGACGTTTCGCGTTTCCGTTAGTGACTGACTACGGCTGTCACTAACGATTAGTTTGATCATCGATTAGTCAGCCATTATTTCTTCAATTAGTCACTAAAAGTAACGGCATGGTAGCCTGTTCTTACCATACCCTCGTACTCATTTCGTACAGAGGGTCTGGATCTTCCCAATGGAGCTCCGTTATCAGGTGGGAGGAGTCAACTCCTTTTAAAGGGTAACTAAATGGACTTGCCAGAGCCTAACTCCACTCACGAACAAAATCCAAACACCGCTGAGATATGGGCGTGCTCGGAGGCTTTGGGGTGAGGTGCAGGGGGGTGAGTGTGGGCAGGTGTAGCTTATTATGTATAATGAGCCACTGAGATCAGACCCAGACTGTAACATGTAGGGAAATGATTGACCGGAGTTTACGGATAGCTAAGGCCAGGCTAACTGCATGGTAAAACTAAGCTTCTTAAGTCCATTATTTGACCTTAATCAAAGAGCCAATGGTACATTTAAATAAAAACTACTATAAGTAACTTGAACGTTTACACAAAGTGCAACAATACAAGATTACCAAAACAAAGTGCAAACTGCTGTGAAATTAAAGACAAACATAAAATAAATTAGTAAATAGCAATAGTAATTTTATGACCTTGCTCGATATACATCGCTGATCACTGCTTTGGGTTTTTTAAGAAATGCTACGAAAATGATGCATTAGCCTGCACATTTGTAGCTAAATTTAACTCATGGTTTTGATACACACAGCTACATGTTAATGATTTACCAGCTCTATTTTCTGTGAAATGTGCTTTGGATTGTTCCGTTCAGGAGTTATCTTTTCTATAAACTCGGCTCCTGCTCCTCACTGCTGCTGCTGCCTGTTGCTTTGCATATCTTCTTCTGCCTCGGGGTGAAGTAAAAGCGTGAAAACACTTCCCCCCAAAGGGTAAAATATACAAAAGTGATTAGTCGATAATGAAAAAAAATTGTTAACGAATTTTTATAGCCGACATTATTGATAATGTTAATCGTGACGGCCCTATTTCTGACCACAAGAAAAAGCTTCTGCTGATAGAACCAAAAAATCCTCAATTCAATCAACCCAGTCTAGTCGACGATTCGAGCCTCACTACCATGAAGACTTCCTGGACGACTGAGAACCTTCACAAACAAATGATTAGTTTTTTTCATGTCAGAACCGTTCATGTTAATGAGCACACATGGGGGGCTGGATTATAGCCATGGGATAATTTGTAACCGTCATCCCACAGTGGCACTCACCAACACACACTGGTTCATACGGGACTATAATGACTATAATAATCTTATTTCATCTTATCTTATCTTATTGTACATGTCTTTAGTTATAGGGGAAACTGGAACACCCTGAGGAACACAGAAAGGCCCCAACCTGGCAAACAAACCTGGTACCTTCTTGCTCCTCACCGACCATGTTGTGAACACGTCAACCTATTGTACATATTCAACCAAATTTCATTAAAATAATAATGTAAAAAACAACACATAAATAATGAAGTTAACCAACAATGAAGGTGGTGGTTCATGTGGTGGTGGTGGTGGTAGTGGTGGATATAAACATTTGCTCACACGTTTTAAGAGGGCCACACATGCTAAATTGAAATACCCCTTGATCTATGCCGAGGATTTAACAGTGTATCACCATTTTAACGCTCCCTTCATATTGGGTAAAGACACTGTGCTACTTTTGATGGAGGGCTTGGCTTTAAACTGCACTTAATATTCCTGTAGGGCTGCAGTATTGACACTGAGATTGAACTACTTCCACATCAGTGCAGCAGTCAGACAGAGGTGGTCTGCTGAGCCTCCATTATGCATGAGGCCTGACCACCCTTCAGCAGCTGTCACTGAGCTGACCACTGGGGGACGTCACCGCGCTCCATCAGGGAGGCTGCTGTAAGATGAGCCCACTGACACGGAAACTCCCACTACACTTCCCACTTACTCTAGTCCCCGCTCACCCCTCAGCGGTCAATAACCCCCTCTATGTGAGGATAGGTTTCTCTAGTATGGAGTTCAAAGGTTAGATGGGAGCACTGATATCTTGGAGGGCCTTTTCCTTCTTTATAAGTTCATATAAGGCAGGATGAAAAATATGCTGCCTGTGTTTGTAAGAGGATTGGAAATATGGGCTTTGTTGACATCACATTGAAGTGCCAATCCTCTGGCCCATCTGTATTGATGCTGATGTCATGGCGCTGATAATCAGGGTCTGTGTGGGGAGGACAGTATTGTTTATTCAGCATGTCTAAAAGTGGCCCTTTGGAGCAGATGGCGCTGGAGGCAGGAGACCAACCCTTCTCTCACCTCAATCTGGATAGCAGGGCTCATCACTCCCAGCCCGCAATGGGACAGAAAAAAGAGTTTGCTTAAGGCAAAACAAAGGCATCAACCTTGTGAGACTAGCTATAAAAGTGTGCCCATGGTATTGTGCAAAGTGCTTGAGTGTGTCTTGAGTGGGTGGAGGTGGACACCTTCCCATTTCAAACGGTGGCATATGCTGGGATAATACCCTGAGGAAGTCTATAGATTAGTGTTAATAAGCACATACGATACTGCAAATACACATTAGTGGCAGGCTGTCATCACCAAGACGTCTTAGGAGTAATCCTTATCAGGCAGCCTTTGTGTTCGAACATCTGATTAAAGAAAATTGAAGGGACTGCTTTATCGCTGCAGCTGTGCGGCTAATTAGAAATGTGACCAGTTCCTCCAGTAAAATATCTCAATTACATTTGGAACTGTCTTCCGCAGCTCTTTGTTTAGCCCGTACGTGCCTGTGAGACTGTCAAAACAAAATAGCTTTGTCTGCACTACTAACATTTCCAAATTCAATTGTAATTTTGTCTAGAACCACTCAAGCATTTTATCATCTTGTGAACTATTTTATTTTATTGCTTTGAGAGGGATTGTGGGCTTTAAATAACGGCACAATTACCTGAAGGCGCTGCTTTCTGCTGTTAAACAGTGCATTTGCAGACTTGGATTTTACACTGGCGTATAAATTGTGATTCATAGCTGAGGTTTAAGCCAGGCTGCGGTAGTGCAGAGAGTTTCACTAAGCTTCCAGAGCAGGAGACCCTTGGGCCCTCTGCTGAGCAAAGACGATCAACAGATACTGTCTGCTCAGGTATAGAATGTACAGCCACACTTGCACACGATTGTATAATGTAGATATAACTGGATTAGTTTAGGCCAACAACGTCAGACCTATTAGTGCAATGTTTATTTGGCCAAGTATAGTGCCACAGCTCATCTACACTCATCTTTAAGTCACCAGTCACTGAAATGTTAGTCCACACAGAGAGCTATAGGTCTCAATCAACCAGCTACTGTATGTGAAAATGGACAGATGGATGCCCCTTATAGATTCTTTGACTCCTCCTTGCGCTTTATGTGCAGGGTACGTGTGAGGTAATTCTCTGAGACAAAAAGCATCCTTCAATGAGTAAAGTTAATTATTTTTCACATTATACACATATATACGTATATATATATATATATATATATATATATATATACTGTACATTTATCAAGGGACTGACTTATTTTGTGCTCCGTGTCCTGGTGGATTTCTCCAGTGGCGTAGTCTACATGATAAGCAGGTATGCACCGTATAACCCAGAGGTGCCCAAACTTTTTTCCATGGAGGGCCAAACAAGGCAACGATGAGCCAAATTAACGGGCAAAGGGCCAAATGCAATATTGTTTCACATGTAAAGATCAAATTTAAACAGATCTATCTTTTTTATATAATGTAATTACAGTGCTTTTGAGTAGGTCATGCCGTTTTGGCGTTTTTAGGTACAGTCTATTCACTCACAAATGAATTGAAATAACTACTCCTTACAAATCTAAGCACCATTTCGAGGGCCGTATCAAACCATTTGAAGGGCTGAATTTGGGCGCCCCTGGTTTAAAAAAGAAAGCCAAACTTTACAAAACACATTTCCTCCTAAACATGAGAAAGCGGCAAGTGGGAGCGTCTCTCTCTCCTATCTCTCCTCTCTCTGACATCCGCGGCTTATTGGCCAAGCAGAGGCATGGGATAAACAGGCGTCATGTAGACTACCACAGTGTGCCTCACTGTTTTGTAACAATACAACAGCTTTGTGTAGCTTCTTTTGTTTTGCGTCCATATGCCTACATGTGTAATTTGCGTAAGCCCCAAAAGACCTCACTGTGCCACATGTAGGAAATGCACAAAGCATTTGTATATTGTTATTCTGTAATAGTTTCAGACTTCAAACTTCATGTAGTCTTAATGTGTTTTCTTCCTGCACAGAGCCGTCAGGCTCAGGCTGAAGGCCCCATAGACTGACTCTGAGTGCTGCAGGGACGGAGCTGAGGGGGTATCAAGGGACTAGGGCCCCTGAAAAAGAAAACAAACCTGTTCCAATAGCCTACATAGAAAAAGGGTGTCATACTCCCAGCAGCCTGTTCAATTGTCATACCATACCTTAGCCATAGGCTCTGCTAATTAAACAAATAAAATATAAAAAACCCTTAGTCCCTTAGATACAATTAAAAACTAGATATAGTTTGACAAGTAATTTAGTTATAGATAGTTAATATCTGCACATAAAGCAGAGGGAGGAGTTAAGGCATCTGAAAGGGACATCCATCTATTTGTCAATTTTCCCTTCACTGCTCATCCTGTGCAGGGTCATGAGGGGGAGAAACTGCTCCAGAATACAATGTGTGTGCACTGTGGGCAGAACGTCACTTCAGCACAGGCTTTAAACAACTCAGTTGCCCTAATTTATCTGAGTTTCTGTGGTCAATTTTCTTCACTGATCACATCAGTGCAAACCAAGAAAGATTAAAAGACACAGAATTTAGTTTTCAAGGCTTCTTATTTCTCAGAAATCTAGTGTTTCTACAGAAAAGGGTGACAGGTAATTTGAAGCTAATAGTTATTTTCTTTTGCCATTGTTTAACATAATGAATGTCTCTAAAATGGTAATCGCCATATTCAGTCACTACTGTTGACTGTACTGTATAGAGAGACAAGCAAACGTGTTTATGCTCATGTAAGCTCTCTTTCCATTTGGTGCCAGTGCATTAGAGTATGTGTTTTTTCATGCATCCATTTTGGTTGGTTGTCAGAACTAACGCTGCTGTCAGCAGAGGCTGATGGAGCTCCACTCTGATCTATCAGCTGTGACGTAATGCTCTCTTCAATCAGCGGCCTACCCAACACTAAATCAGGGAGAGCTGCCACTCTGCTTGATGCTAATGTTAGCTCCACACTCCCTATTGAAGCCCTGGGCCCCTGTGCTACACAGCACTGAGCACCAGGATGAGCCTGGAGATTTTAATCACTGCTAACAACGTCTCTTATCAAGAGCAAATTAAGGACTCAAAGTCAAATGCTGATTAACAGAATGTGCATTTTATAGACACCAGAGTCAATAAAACATGGCGAGTAATGGCTGTACTCATTTTCTTAACTAATGTTTACAGCTTGAAAAAAGCTGAACAAAAGGACTGCTCTTACTGATTGACAAAAAAGTTAAATTGTATTGGTGTTTATCCTTTTACTCTTTCTGTATGTTGTGAAACTCTGGCTCTGTGTACTGTGCATATTTTTTCATATAAACGTTGCGCTTGTACATGATTCGGCCCATTAATAAGTCAATACCTTTATAAATAAAGTTTGATTTATGTCTTAGGGTGATAGTAACCTAAAGCTAAACAGACGACAGGTACTTCTTTTTGAGGAAGTTGAGATTTTTGAGTCTACTTATATTCATGTGAAAAAAGTGTCCGCACAACTGTGTAGCTCCCAAAAATATTTATTACTTACACCAAATGTAAGGAGGAAGGGCCAATGCCCAAAACGTTACATTTGGTGTAAGTAATAAATCATTTTGGGAGCTACACAATTGTGCAGACACTTTTTTCTCATTTTGGTATTTGCCTTTTTATCCTGCACACTAATTCAGACTGGATGTGTGTGTTTTTTTCTAATACTTATATTTGTGTGTAATTCTGTAGGTCTTAAGTTTAAACTCAAGGACCTTGGCTAAGTTATTGGGCAGGAGCAGAATAAAGTAAGGACACAGGTGTTACATTCTCTGCTCCGTCTGCAGTAACCATAGGACAGGATGCTGAGAGAAATGAGGAAGCAAGCAGCCACTTCTGTGACACTTTTCCCTGACCCCATTTTTCATGTTTCCTTTCTTTTGTCACATATGGCCACTGCCTGATATGCAGCTGTACTGCTAAATATACATTATGATGACCAGAAACAGCCGAGTTGCACAATGTAGAAATAAAATCTCAATTATTTTGTCAGAAATCCAGCACAATATCGCGGCGATTCAACAGCCCCGCGCTGGTTTGAATCTTTTAAATCTCCAGACTGTTCATACTCAAGCTCTTCAAGACATCACTGGCAAAAGCCGGCAGAACATTTCCATTTGTAGCCGTCACATATTGCACCAGAACATCCCACTGCACACATGAAGTGACGCGTTGAGGACATTTATTGCAATCAAGCATGATTTCTGAGTAAACCTGTTATCAACGTTTCCTCAGGGCAGCAAGGTCAGCTGCTTCGCCACAATCCAAGAGATAAATGGATCAGGTTTCCACACCACATGCAGCCCAGGGCCCAGACGGCCACAAGCCACATAAACATAGACTCTGGGCTTTAAACACAGGCTGCCAGCGCCACTGAAGCTTGTCCAAACACAAAATGTCTCAGAGCAAAAGGAGAGGTGATCGATGGACACTGAAGGGGACATAACTGTAGTTTCATTCCAGCGACCTGCAGATTTTGTCCAATGGTGCTCTGTGGGCTATGGAAAATTCAGCATGTGGGTGCAGGGAGCTCAGAAGCCATGATGGTTGGATTAGATGACACTGGCCTCAATAACAGTTTGGGAAGATGCACCAATACTATGTAGTTGTTTGTTATGTGTTAAGCCATGTGATCATTTGCACATAAAAGTGGCATTTAAATGGAAAACCATATACAGTGGCTGCATTTTCCAAGCCCGGATTGAAAAGATTGTGGCAGGTGAACGCCACTCATGTGCATGTAGCCAGTTGACTTGTTGTCATCGCAACAGGTGTTAACCACAGATAAAAATGTGGAGTGAGAAATATGATTTTCAGTTGAAGGATAGACATTTCTTATCAGAGATAACCACTTTACTTCTGTCATAACCTGTCTCTGCCTCTGAGTTCAGCTATTTCAAAGAATATGGACATGCATCTGCTCCGTTGTGTCTTTTTGGACTGGATTTACTCCATTATTGAGTGATAAAAGAAAAATGTTTCTGCTTGTGTTTGCAAAACCTCCTTTAACCTTTCCTTCTCCTCAGTTTGGAATATGATTTTTTTTCTCATACAAAACAGACTAGAACGCCACTACAAACAAAATGCTTCTGAGTATTTTGTGTTTTCTCTATTTTTTAAACAACCTAATCATGCCATCTTTACAAAATATGGGCCGACAGCTCAGACATTTTACCAAACACTCTGCAATAAGGTCATTGTGTGTGTAGCTAGTCAAACTATTGGCTAATCGTAGTAGTAGTCTTGTGTGCACACTGGTGTGAAATGAGAGGACAGAATAGAGCCAATCAGCTCAGTGAGAACTCCCTACACAGTGTTGGGGCAGGTCTCGTCCTAGGGGCTATCTGTGTAGATGCTACTTATAGAAAAATTGGCACTGTTTCTTCTGTGTTTATACGGCTGGCATAGCGAGGAGCATACGCTGGAGAGACCGTGGCGATCTTTGATATCTGGCAAAGTCCACGATAGTAACATGAGAATACTTTATCATAGTCTCTGTTAGGCATCCTAAACCATGCCAGCTTTTTCAATTTCTTTGAACCTCAGCAATTTGCGACGCTGGAGCAGTTCAGATGGAATATGTGTGTAATTGTATTTGTGTAAGCGAGAGGACGTGTGACCTATAAGGACTGAAGGACACACACATAGATATAAGCAATCATCCAGGATGAGGTGCTACTTTGCATGGCTGCCTCTGGAGAAATGAGAGAAGTTGCTTTGAGGAGGTCACCAGATGGTTTGAAAGTCAGCAGCCTTTAGCCCAGACAAAGTGGGAGCCATTTAGTGTGACTGCTCTTCACTGTGTGGTGTGAAAGTGGCTTTGTTATCTCAGTCTGTGATAAGGACTGCAGTTTAGGCGGAGGAGAGAGCTGTACTGCAGAAATATTCCAGGGATATTTCACTGATTATAAACTGATCATTTCTTTAATTACTTGGAGATTATAGCACTTCTGTCCCTTGTAGGATATTAATTTCAGAATTTTCATTTAAATAAAAATCTTATTTCATTAGCGAGTATGAACTTCTCTGTCTTTTCTGTGCAACTCTTGAGTTAACCAAGCTGAGACATTGTGTTATTTCTTTTCATTCAAATGTAAAAAGGTTCAGGGAAAACCTAAATTATTAAAAGTGTAGCTCAGGGATCTCCAACCAGTAGCTCGGGAGCTACTGGTTGGAGGGTTGGTCGCCATCCCTTTCCAAGTAGCTCGCCAAAGGCTTTCTACATTTCTACATACACTTTATGAGTCAAATTTTAGATGCATTTCTGTCATTCTGATCAAAACATCTCCAAACATGTAGGGTTAGGGTAAGTATAAACCAGAAACTACAGTCATTTTCTTTTATTGTATTGAATGATCATCTTGGCTGCTAGAGGTCTAGTTACACTAGTAACTAACTAGTGGCGGCACGGTGGCAGAGTGGATAGCGCTCTTGCCTCACAGCAAGAAGGTCCTGGGTTTGATTCCCGGCCCGTGCTGCCTTTCTGTGTGGAGTTTGCATGTTTCTCCCCATGTCTGGATGGGTTTGCTCCGGGTCCCCCATCAACCCAAAACATGCACATTAGGTTAAATCCTCCAGCCAGGTGATTCTGACCATGAGCCTGGCTCCACATCTGGAGATGGGTCCCCGGGCGCTGCACTGCGGTCGCCCACTGCTCCTGACGGGTTGCCCCAGCGCTATCGAAGGATGGGTCAAATGCAGAGGACAAATTTCCCTACGGGGACAATAAAGTTCACCTTAACACATGTTTCTTTAAAGGCACTATACCCAATTTTTTAATTACAATTAAATAAAGCGGGAGCGAGTAAAATAAATTGATAGTTGTGGTCCAAACACATTCCTAACTTTCCTCACACATTTCTAAAATCCTTTTTCTTCTTAGAGATGATCTATCAACTGAGTGAGTTATAAGCACATTAACAACTGGCGGGGTCATTATTTTTGGGTCATAGAAATGCTACAAAACTAGCCTGCAAACCATGGAATTGACAATAAATGTTTTATATTTAGCTGCAAAGTATTATTTGTACAGAAATGCCTGAGTTTGCAATACTGAAGAAGGAAAAAAAAACTATTTAATTTCTCTACTAGGAAAAAATCAGGTATAGTCCCTTTAAGTAGCTCGCTGCCATTTTTGTGATGCAAAAGTAGCTCACAAGGTTAAAAAGTTTGGAGACCCCTGGTATAGCTAAACAGTAAACACGATAAAGCATCACATTATGATCATTAATAAATTACACATTTTTAGACTATTTTAATATTGTGGGTAGGGCTGGGCGATATGACGATACATATCGTGGGGACGATAGAAAAGTGTCTATCGTGCTGTTTCTCTTCTATCGTTTATATCGTTTCTAACCTGATTTTATCAATTATTAAAGCAAATATGTCATTAAATAGGCTACGACGAATGTATTAGCGTTGTCTTGTCACTATACATAATTACTCTAAGTTTATATAAGTGATAAACAAAGAACTTTTTCGCAAAGAATCTCCGCTTTGTGGTTTTGCGGCATGATGCTGCTTTACGTTATTTGCCTCACGCTGGTTTGCGTCATGCTTTACGTAACTTGCGGCCGCAGCCAGATACACTTGCATGAGTGCTGTGCTGAAAGATGGACACGCAACAGGTTAAAATGTTATTCCCGGAGAAACAGGCAGTTACGCA
>OMNZ01020691.1:0-11691 GCA_900303255.1 Lesueurigobius sanzi | reverse complement strand
ACCAGGACTAAACCAGGTCTAACCAGGACTAAACCAGGGCTAAACCAGGACTAAACCAGGACTAAACCAGGGCTAAACCAGGGCTAAACCAGGGCTAAACCAGGGCTAAACCAGGACTAAACCAGGTCTAAACCAGGACTAAACCAGGACTAAACCAGGTCTAAACCAGGACTAAACCACGACTAAACCAGGTCTAAACCAGGACTAAACCAGGTCTAAACCACGACTAAACCAGGTCTAAACCAGGACTAAACCACGACTAAACCAGGTCTAAACCAGGGCTAAACCAGGTCTAAACCAGGACTAAACCACGACTAAACCAGGTCTAAACCAGCACTAAACCAGGTCTAAACCAGGACTAAACCACAACTAAACCAGGTCTAAACCACGACTAAACCAGGACTAAACCAGGTCTAAACCAGGTCTAAGCCAGGACTAAACCAGGACTAAACCAGGTCTAAACCAGGTCTAAATCAGAACTAAACCAAGACTAAACAAAAACTAAACCAGGACTTAAACCAGGACTTAAACCAGAACTAAACCAGGACTTAAACCAGAACTAAACCAGGATGAAACCAGGTCTAAACCAGGACTAAACCAGGTCTAAATCAGGACTAAACCAGGTCTAAACCAGTTCATCGTAGAGAGGTCACTTTGAACATAAATCACTTAACCCAATTTAAAAATGTAGTGGAGTAGAAAGTACAAATACAGGCTCTAAAATGTAGTGAAGTAAAAGTAAAAAGTATCCATCATAAAATGTATTTAAGTACAATAAAAGTACCTATAATTTGTACTTTTTACTTACTGTACGTTACTTTCCACCACTGATTTTGAGTGTATTTTCTCTTCTTGTAAGTAAAATAATGCTTGTTCCATTGGCAAGCTCATGTCCAAACCATGAATTCTCTTAATTGAAGAACCTTTTAAACCATTAATATTATTTTAAGGTGCGTTATGGAACTTTTTAATGCAAAAAAAATTGCCTGGAAGGGAGTGGGAAGGAAGAAAACTTATTTAATCCCACCCCCATTACACTTACTTGCCAAGTTAAAAAATCTGCCTGTTTTTGTCTTAATTCAGGTCAAATATACTAAATTAAATATACTAAATTGCTTTCAGATTACATGCTGGTGTAATTTCCAATTCATCTTACTCTATCTTTCAAACGTTCTGCCTTGACGTGACCTCAAGACCACATCCTTCTCCCGACTCTTAGCAAAACGCTCTTGGGCGCACATTGTAGTTGCAACAAAAAGGCCATCCATTTGTACTGTCTGTCTAATGCGGCTCTTGTGTGGACAAATATGTGTGAAATGTCTGCGCTCCTGACCCCTTTATGAGCCGGGATTGGTAATATTAACAGCCTCCTGACAGAGAGCGTTCGGGTTCAGCCGCTTAAAGCCAGCTATCTCTGCCACGGCACACCTGAGTCGTATTTCTCTCCTCTTTTCAAGCGCTCCGACAGTGGGAAAGGGCGGCGGAGAGGGTGGGCCAGAGGAGGGGTGGATGGCCATGTGATGGGGTCAGCGGGGTTAATAGCAACAACAGCCAAACAACAGGCAAACACAAACAACTGATCGTAACAAGCTGCTCTACCCAAGGTTATACTCTGAGGGTCAGGGGACGTCAGTTTTCAGCTTTACCCAAGGCCCGGAAAACATAAGTGACTTCGATTAAAAATACATTTCTCCATGATTACACAATTGGTTGTTTTATCTTTTTGTGTAGATGACAAATAATTGGTTCAGTTATCGGTATCATAAACCAAGTATCGTAAAAGTACTAGTATTGGAAAAAAAAGGATGATACCCAAACCTGATCTACTTGTCTGCTCATATTAATATTATAACAATGCATCATGGTCATATATTATATTGCTTTTTGAAGAGGGGCATAGTTGCTTTATCCATTTCATCACTTCACACATCAGAGCCACAGCTGCCCGAGTCGAGAAAAGATGTCCTCTGATTTATGCAACCAATATTGTCCAATTCAGTACCATCATATTGGCTGCAAAAGCATGAGAAGTATCCACTCCACACAGTATATGAGACACAGATGCAGTGACATGTGGACCTGAACCTTTGGAGTGTATGTTCAGTCCTCTGATTCGTCCAGTTTGTCTCTGTGCCTCCATGTTACAACGGATGTTATGTAAAATGGTAAATTGTACTACTACTAATGTAATGGCTTATCTTCTGGTCTCAATAAAACAATATTACATTGTTTATGGCTCATACAAAATGCAGCAGCCTGACTCCTAACCGGCACACAGACACATCCATATCACTTTGGCTCCCTATGTGAAGCAACACATTGATTTTAAAATTCTGCTTTTCACATTCAAAGCCTTAAATGGAATGGCCCCTGGATACCTCAGTGACCTCCTCACACCATGTGCCCCTGTTTGTGTGCTTAGGTCAAGTGAAGCGTGCCCAGGACCAAACGAGCCTCTAGAGGGGACAGCATTTATATATATACAGTATTTGTATTCTGTGATTTTATTGTGTTGTCATGTGGCTATGTTGTGGGATTACTGTGTGTGGATATTATGGGGGCAGGGCTCCACACTGACACTTTGAGGTGGTTGTACTGGTACGCCTAGGGTTTTTCATTTAGCCGCACCACTTTAGAAATGTCCATACAATACAATATTTAATATCTAGCAATTTGCTCAATCAATTCATCGTCTAAAACCACACATTGTACATAATAATAATGAATAAGATAAGATAAGATAGTTCTTAAATATAATGTAGTTCAACATGACTCAGCACTAAAGGAGCAGAATGTTGTAAGAGCAGTTCATGTTGTTCCTAAAACATAAACATTGTTACATTATTTAATTTGAGTGAATTATGGTTAAATAAAATATTTTGGAAACAAAATAAAGTGAGATATATGTTCTTTGAAGGGTTGCAGAGTGAGTGATCGTTTCTAGAGAGGATCTTTGGCGTCTTCTGTGGGCGCTGAATTTACTTTAGTTTCTGTAGCGATAGCTCCATTATCACAGAAAATAAAAGGATTATAATTGCTGCAAATGAAAAGAACTGCACTAAAACCATGAAACTGAAGTGTGGAGGTCAGTTTTTGCGTGAGCATGATGCAGGCGGCCGTTCAGAGTGTCAACAGTGATGTTAAAATGCTATTTGAGGCTCAGATATCTCTGTAAAAGCACAACTTTACATTACCTACGACTTTACTTTTACACAGATTGAGCTCCTTGGTGCTGCATGGTGCACATCCTGACCAGTGTTTACAGTGGCATGAGCTGGTGAGGGCAGAGCGGGTGATGAGTATCTGGGCAGTCGTACCAGTGCGACTGGAAAATATATTTAGTTGCACCAGACAAATCTTTAGGTGCACAACTCAGTCGCACTTTTGAGCCCTGGGGGGATCATATTTTCTTTTGTTTTGCACTGTGAAGTACTCTGTAACTTCTGTTTAGAAAAGTTCTATACAAATAAATAATAACCAAGCTGTACCCTTTACCCACCTAAACAGCTTTTTCAATTCGAACAATTCTTAATTTTACAGTCTGTTGCTTGTGGATACAGCTTCATTTGTACAAGTCAGCGAGCTGAGCCAACATAAATAAATCAGATGACAAATGCTCAGGTCCCACTTCGGAGCTATAATTGCCAATATTAATCACAATAACGAATGATACACGCTGAGGAAGTCCAGCACCGTTAACGCTCCCATGGTGTGCACGTTTGTTAAAAGGATATGTTGATATGTTCACTTTTTATTTCCTCATGCGTCATGGGAACGTTAGCCTATCCTCAATGCACTTAGTTATATAGTAGATTGCACCAAAAACAACTAAACAACAGTGTTTAACGGTTCATGCAAACCAATGAGAGACAAGGGGTCACAGAGTTGGACGTTAGAAAGTCGTTAGTTGTTCTGGAAGAGAAATCACCCCTGGGTTGTAAGATTTGCACTTTAGGGAGGCACATTTTGGTATCTTTATGAACCCAATTTAAAAGGAATTTGTCAAAGAGGGCTTACAAAACTGTGCTCCTCTGCAGGCTCTAATAAAGTGAGCTGGCGACGCTAACGTCCGCATAATGTTTATTGGATACACAGGGACCTGTATAACTTGTCCTAATGGTCTTATTAAAATCCTAATACATTTGAATTACTGCTGTTTGGCGCTATTAACATATTATATAAATGTGCATTCATACTAGTGCGAGGGTTAGCTTACAGGCTCTGTGCCCGTTTTTTGTTTACAAACAATAAAAGTGAGAGTAAAGTTTAAATTGTACTCGTAGCTAACTTTCCTAACATTTTTGTAACATGCCAATTCTTTATAGGAATGAGTTTATACGTAAGAGCAAAGTGGAGCTTCGTCTACTAGCTCACACTTGAGAAAAAATGCTTTATACTATATTTAGCTGTTGGACTAGATTTTTTTCATTTCATTTCTTTTATACTAGTACTTAAATTATACCTATACCGGGGTCTGAACAATACTTCTTTGTCCGTACCATTATTTTAACTCGCTAGTGTTTCCTGACACAGCAGAACAGAAATAATATTCCCGTGAGCTTGATCAGGTGCTGCCCTGGTGTCCGCGGCATCCGGCAAAAATAGATTCCTCGCAGATTCTTTCCGTAACGCCGGGCTCACATTAGATCCTGAGTCCGTTCTTGCGGGTCCGTTTCGGCATTGTAATCAACAGAATTACCTTTTGTGGAATGAAAGAAAGTCACAGACCTGAACCAGACCCGGGCTGGACGTAACATGACAGTCTAGGCCCGGGCAGAGACCGACTCATCACTAAATTATCAGTTTGAACCTGTGCCGAAATGACGATTTATGGCTGATCGATGCATTACAGCAGCAAAGAATGAGGCGGTTATAGTCTCCAACGTGTGGTGGATTGAGGCATTGAGGTGTGCTGTGTGGGAGGGACCTGTTTTATACCAGAGGGCCAAGCTGATGATCGACGCACTGTGGCATTTTTATCATCCAATCTGGAAAATGAAATGTAGTAGCTGGTGTTGAACCTGAAGAGGGCGCCACAAAAGGCACAAAAGTTGGATTTTTAACGAGTTTGCACTAAAATCTCAAAATACAAGACAAGACAACACGGTAAGACACCTATTTAGACAGTTCATCACCCAAAAAAGTTAGTTGTTCAACACCTGTCAGAGAGCACCTGTCTCGTAAGTATCCTGCAAGTTTACTAACATTTACTCTGCTTATACTCTTCTGTTCATTTAAAAAGGATTGCTTTTTGCATTGTAGTATCTATAATGTTTATTTTTCCTTTTTAACTTAGTGTCAAAATCAGGTTTAAAACTACACTTGACAAAACGATCAGATCTTGAAAAATACATGGGATTGACCCCGCTTCCCTCGCTAAACCATCTCCCAAAAGCGTGTGTGCAATCTTCTCCGAGGCTGACCGTGTCATTCCGCCGACAGACTGAATCAGAGCTTGACGGTGAACAGTAGTGGCTTGTTATTTGTTCTTATCAGCTCTCGCATCCACTGCCCCCTTTCCCTAAATGCGCATAGAGCGAACGCAACCTGCTCCCTCCGCACATGTGGTTTCCATCCCCGTGCCGGTGGATCATCCTCTGTCATTAAAAACCCCTCTTTGCCCCTCTGCTTTTATGTACGGGCCAGTGGAGGTAATATCCCCCAGGTGTGCCAGCCAGCGGGACGTCCCATTGAAACCAACGCAGAACAAAGGAAGCGCAAAGGTATATCGGCCCCGCTTCCTCCTCGATCATTCTTCTCACTCCTTCCCCGGGTTTGTTTTAGTTGAGTCCAGATGGAAGCCTTCGGAGTCGTCTTTTATAGCTTTGACCCGCGATACGGTTAAACTAACCTAGAATTAGCCCCACCGCAAACACCGCCGCTGATCCGATCGCGTTTCACACTTTCCAGTCCGTGCCCGTAGCAGAATAGGCCATTACAGAAATATTTACGGCTGTTTGACTTCCACCGCTTTGTGCCGTCGCGGTGGTCAGAGAGCAGCGCAGGAGTGTTTGGGATTGGTTTTGGCTGCGATATTACATTTTAGGAGCCATGGTTAGAGAAAGGGAGAGCAGTCGTCGCGCGTAGAAATAATGTATTCATTTTTAGTAAATTTTACCTCATGCAAAGTACAAGCAAAGAATGGACTACAACTTTTGGTGCAAACAAACATAGATTAACACTATATAGACAGCAGTATTTTAAAACTTATGTGCACAATTGGAGTTCTTGTAAGTTTTGGGAAAAATGGAATAATGTAATACAATTTCTATCACTTTTATGATGTGATTGTAGGGTTCGTTTTTAGTTGTGTTCACATTTTGTAGAAGCAGTTGCACAAAACCAGTCAAATGGAAGTGATATAATTAGGGATGATCCGATACCGATACTGGTGTTGGATTTCATGCCGATACCACAGTTTTTGCAGCAGTGTTAATTTTGGCAGCAAATTTTAATTTAGTTTTAGTCGTAGTCTTTATATTATTGTTTTCAAACATATTTAATAATATTCTCTGCTTCATGAAGCGTCTCCCACATGAACAGACACAGAGTTGGTCCTTTGGCAGGGAATTTAAATGATACAAAGCTTTTTCACACTGAAGTCACTGAAGTTTGGATCATTTTAGTCCCTTCTTTTCATTTTTATTTAGTCTTTTTTTAGTCAACAGAAATATTTGGAGATCTTAGTCATAGTTTTAGTCTCATGAACTAACTTTAATTTAGTTTTAGTCATATTTAGTCAGCAAAAATATTACTGTGACTAAAATTATGGTATCGGTATCAGCAAGTACCTCAACCAAAACCTATGCGATACCAAAATGTGGTTTTTGGGCTCTGCAGACACTAAAACCTCTAATGATCACAGCATATACATTTGTGTTTCCTTTTTTGCCTTCATTTACTCTTTAGAGTGGAAACAGAACATTGACAGAATACATTGTATATGCAGAATGAGCCATGTGCTATGGGCCTTGGCGTCTTTTTACAGACTGTGCTAGTGTTTTTATTCAGTGGTATCGGACTGGTACTCAGTATTGTCTCCACATATTGGTATTGGAACAACGCTAGATGTAATATTTTTTTTAAACTCGGTTTTAAGTCACTGAACTCAACACCGAAGACTGTAAAGTAAAATTACATGACATTGCACCAAGCCTATGACAGATTTCTTTCAGCTAATTTCTCAAAAACTCTTCTACAAAACTCTTCCTAGTTCCTACATTTCGTTTCCTGGTTTGCACACTGTTCCCAAAAACGTACTCTTAGAGCACAAATGTGTCCACTCCTTTGAACACATCTGTATTTGCGATGGCAATAGTATTTTTAAACAGTGTTTTGCTGTGCAGTGTGTTACATCTGCTCTGAGAGAGAAAGTTTTGATTACAAAGTACACGTTTTTACATGAAACATTGTGTTTGACCCAAGGGAGCAGTGCTCATTTAGTCCTTTTTGGAATATATATTTAGTAATCATTGTCCCATCAATAGCTTGCGTACAGAGATCCATTTCAGTTGGAGCAGGGGCCAATACAACTCTATGGGAGAAAAACAGTTTTTGAAAGAAACTCCCTGATCAGTAATTGGTAGTGACAGTATTTTATTATTTTGTATCATTCTTGTGAAGTCTTTTCTACTGGCCAACATCGTGCACGTGTTTGTGAATATTGTCAGCACTTTTGGACACCTTTTTGAGAAAATAATTAGACCTTAGTTATGTACTGACAGAGAAGACATTGGACTTTGTAACCGTATTGATCATTTCTCTGACTAGAAATCTGCATTTTGACAGCTACCATAGCTACTGTACTTCCATGGTATTTTCAGCTGCCCTCCACCTCAATTTTAAACTATTGGCCCTTTACAGTGTTATGTCATGTGAACGCAACCTACAGAGAAAACCTGGCCTATTTGCTCAATTAAAGCTCAAGGTATTAAGTATGCAACAAAGTCAGGAAACACACATAACATGACTGTGGACCTGTTTGCAATAATTTTGTTAATTTACTTAAACGTTTCTCACCAGAACTTTCTTTCTTACTGAATGCATTGCTTTCCATCGCACATGGGCAAGTTTTCAAGTCTTTTTTTTTGGAATCAACTTTTTATTCATTTTATTAAACATGACAAGTTATACAATCAGATTATGGTCATTTTAAGAACAAGACCCCACCCCAGTCCAGGATGTTTCCCATTTTCATGTCTTGCCAAACTTCAATTGTGCCACTCCTAGCCCTATGAACTTTGACAATAGAAAGTTCTGAATACAATGTCCAAAAACATAAGCAACCATTTTCTTTGCTGCTCTAAGACCAGCTAGCAAAATCCTTTGTTTGGTCACCTTAAAATTAACCTGTAACAAATTGTTTTAAAATCAGAATGTCCAGACTTTCTTCTTTTCATTCTGAATGAGCCGAGGCTTTCCAGAGCAGGTGGGATGTGGAGAGCGTGATTTCCCGATGTTCCAATAAACCCTTCTCTCAAATGGGAGTCTGGAACCACCTCAAAGGACCAACGGGGAGGTTTAGGTTTTCGATATTGAGCAGATGGTGTTTTTGTGATCTTAAACATTTTTCGACTTTGAAATGTACAAAATAGTAGTGTGTCTTAGATGCTAATATCACTACCTATTACAGTAATGTAGTACACTGTCTTCCAAATGCTTTGCAAAAATAATAATGTTCCGCAGGGTGGCTTTAAGATGCGTTACTAGTCCCATAATATTCAGTTTGTAGGTTGCGTTCACGTTATAGGATTATATTTCAACAGGTGCCAATACAACTCAAGAAACAGTTTTTTAAAAGAAAATTCCAAAAATGTTGTTCTTGATCGTTTATTTTATAGTGTTGGATTCACAAACCTTCCACGTTATTCTTACGGCTGAACGTCCTTTCTCATGGCCAGCATCACGCACACGTTTGGGAATGTTGTCACCACTTTTGGACACCTTTATGAGAAATTAATTAGACTTTAGTAGTTTATATGTGAGAAATTAGCAGTAAACTATCAGACTATCAGCATTTTGACACCATAGCTACTTCCATGGTATTTCCAGCTGCCCTCCACCTCAATTTCAAACTATAGGCCCTTTACAATGTTGTGATGTCATGTGAACGCACCTTTGGACTTAAACATTGATTCATCTAAACCCATGCTGAAGAATTGGTGTATCTGGATAAAGGCCATTGTTACTGCTGCCACCTTTGCATTTCAAGCATAAACTTGTCTCTCTATGTCCAGGCCCAGCCCACATGTGTTTTTCTCGGCTCATTTATCTCCTCTCTCTCCTCCTGCCCTCTCCTCTTTGTAGCACACTGTCGTCTTCAGTTGGCCCTGGCTGATTTTTCATGTTAGGTCTGTCTACACTCCTAACGGGCTTTTCAAAGGGATTTTTGGAATTTGTTCTGCTACTTCTGACTCGATGATCACGAAACCGCAAAAGGAGTGTGTGACGTTCTTCTCAAGTTTGGACAAAAGGACTAAAGAAAGCGTGAAAACATTTTGTGAAAAGCTTGGTTAGATCTTGAGGAAAGAGCTGTGTCCCTGAATTAACTTTTTACTAGTTAAAACTAACTGGGAGAGACAAAAGGAGAACTGCCACAGACAAAATCAGTGTATTTCAATTCATTTAATTTTTGTAGAGCCCAATATCACAACTCACAGGGCTTTAAGTAAATGTTTTTTGATCAAAAAGAGCAGTCTGAAAATCAACAATACCCTAACTCTACTGTTGTGTCTGCTTGCATTTTGTTTTAGTCATCAGTTTGTTGATTGTTTGCTCCACATCAGTGCCACTTTTAGCTCTAGAGTTCACAAACAGTCTCCCTTCTTCATAGCATCTGTCAAAGCCGCTCTTCCTTTTGTGAAACCAGCGTGATGCATGGATCGGCGTTGAGAAAGGAGCCCAGCACCGGCGTGTGTTTGTTTGTGTTTGTCGTGTCTGGGCGAGGAACGGCCTCAAGGCATAATGGGGAACTCGGCAGACCTCTGGTTCACCTATGCCCTGAAAGAAACATGGGGTGAAATGAGTTATATGAGTTGAAAAGTTTATTGAATGGATGCATTTTGACAGGTATACTGTAGTGTAGATCCTTGGGTCTAGATCCTATAGGGCTGGAGATTGAGAGACTGAGGAGGCTGATGATTCTGTTGCTGCTGTGACGGAGGGTTGAAGCACTTTGTTGAGGCAAGTATTAACATTTTGTGCTATAATTTGCATCTTTCCTGACTTTGTCTTGGTCAATGTGTTGTTGTGCACTGTCCCTACAAATAAAAGCATACCTTGGCAGACGAAAACATAGATTTGTCATGCAGTTGTCAATTTTGACATTTTTGGCTCTTTTCTTTCTCTCAACATCTTACCCCCGGCTCACACTGACTTCTGTCCGGGTTCGGTCCTGATCCTGTCAACGTTTTCCGCAAACTGCCACTCACACTGAGTTCATTTGCCTACGAGAATTTCACGCGATAACAACTATACGTACGGAAAACCTAGCACAAACAGAGCATTTGTAGCTAAACAAACACAGATAAAACTCAGTCAGATGTCCAGTAGCCCACTCCATGCCGCATTCTTTCTGCTGCTGCCCTCAGAAATCCTTTAAATCCAAATAGAGCAATATATTTCCTCTTCATGATGAAATTGAAGTCCTCCTCCGTGATCCTCTTTTGCTCCTCCATGATCGTGTGTGTGTTTTGTTTTCCTTTCTTCAATCTCCATGAGGACGCCCTGAACCACAGTCTAAAGATCTAGCCTTGGTACAACATGTGACAGCTGAGCTGATGTATTACTGTAATTTTTTCATGGTGTTTACTGTGTAGAGCAGGATGCAGGGCTGGACTGGCCATCTGGCGTAGCGGGCATTTCCCGCTGGGCCGACGCCCATATTTGGGCCGGCCCAGGTCTGTCATACAAAAGTCCAATGAAATCTCTCAGCTCTCGTTGGCCCGCCTCCCCTACTGACTATCAATCAATCAATCAATGTATTTTTGTAACACCCAATATCATAACAGAAGTCAATATCAGACATCAAGAACTAAACTAAACTAAAGATTTTGCCATTTGGCCTGAGTTGGAGGAGACGTCCACACAGTGGACTTAAGCATGTGGAAACAGAGGACAAAGCGGGTAGACCAGGCACTGGGCTGAGCCGGTACTGCTGGTGGAAAACCCCCATAAGTAAGGCAGAGTAGAGATGAACCAGGTAAGCAAACACCATCAGAAGAGCCATCTGCACCAGGAACAGCACATCAGCTACAACGATAGGGCACCGAGCCAAGGCACTCAAAAGAGGTGTGGCCGAAACACCCCCGCCTTCACACTGCTGGTCTTTGTCAGGAAACGTGCTGCTGAATTTTTGTAAAAGTTGTAAACCTGAAATACTCTTTTTGGCAAGACCAGCAGACCATTACAATAGTCAATACATGATGAAAGCATGCATCAGCGTCTCAGTGTTGGCCGGAGAGAAACTGGGGTGGGCCTAGGGCTGGGCGATATGGACCAAAAGTCATATCCCGATATATTTATGTTGAATATTGATATACGATATATATCCCAATATTTTTATCCGCAAAGTGAGAGCTGTGAAATGAAATGTTCAGTCCAAGTGAAAACCAAATACGACTAGTTTTATTGAAAACTCACTATAAAATGTAAACATAAACACTGTATAACAAAGCTCCCTAAGGTGCACAT
>OMNZ01020687.1:6847-18067 GCA_900303255.1 Lesueurigobius sanzi | reverse complement strand
GAGTCCACATTGAGGACCTGAGCTGGAGCGTTAACACTTCTGAGTTACTGAAAAAGGCCTAACAGAGACTGTATTTCCTGAGAATCCTAAGGAAAAATAACATCTGCCAGAGACTGCTGGTGTCCTTCTATATGTGCACGATCGAGAGCATCCTCACATACTGCATGTGTGTGTGGTATACCAGCTGCACGGAGGCTCAGAGGAAAGTGCTTCAGAAGATCATTAACACTGCTCAGAAGATCACTGGCTGCCCTCCCCTCTCTCTGATAGAGCTATACAGAAGGCCCAAACCATCATCAAGGACACGTCACATCCAGGACACTCCCTCTTTCAATTACTACCTTCAGGCAGTAGGTACAGGTCCATTAAGACTAGGACAAATAGATTTAAGAACAGTTTTTATCCAAGTGCAGTGCACTGAATGCTGTCAAATGTGACCGACCATAGGCGTAATGTAACTGATGAGTGTGTCATGTGTCATTTAATTGCCTTTTAACATTTATTGACATTTTTTGGAAGACACCAACTGGACTACAATTTTCGTTGTACTTGTTGCAATGACAATAAAGATTATACATATAGATTAGGGGTGGGTGATATTAACAAAAATGAATACCTTAATATTGAGGGGGACTTTCTCGATAACAATGATCAAGCTATTTTTTCATCAAAAATATGTAAAAATGTGCTTGTAAATGTACTGCCTGTATCGTCAAAAAGATAATTGTCTTGAATAAACTGCAAAAGTGCAGAAAAAAGCACATATTCCTTTTCTGAGAGATTACACATCAAGTCTATTTAATTTTCATTTTTAGCAGCAGTTTTTGCAGCTTTTTGTTCATTTATTGACTTTGAAGGTGTACTCCATATTGTAAATTTGTATATCTTCCAAACAACAATTTTGATAGGATCTTGTACACGATATTTTGCCCACCACTAGTTGAGATTGTAAACAAAAGGAAAGGGCATCTCAGTCCTGAGTCCTTGTTGTGGCCATGATGGTATAAACATGTGCGTGAGCCGTCTTGACCGCTGTTTAGTCCTGAATTATGTTTTTATACAGTTTTGTATTTTTGGGTAAACCTTGAGAAGCCGCTCATGTCTTTTTATCGCAGCTGTGCACAAGGCTAGTTCAAACAACTCTGAACGCGAAGGAAAATGCACAACAAATTTTACAACTGGCGTCCTTGGCAGTGCTGCGCTAGAGGTTTTCGGTGACTTGTACAAGCGGAGCAGGGAGCCCATGCTGCTTCCAAACACTCTTTGAAGTGCATTGTGGTGCACTTGGCAGTCAACCGGCACACAAAGCATGTCATATTTAGAGAATAGTTGCAAATAGAAGTCATCAAATGTGGACCAAATTTCCAATGTAGTTTCAATGACTTTAGATTATTATTAACCAACATCCACTTCATTTAGCACATTTAGCACATATAGACTACTATGTTTTCAGACTGAGATTGACAAAAGACAATTTTAGGAGAGACGCTGCAGGTGAATATAAAGGAATTCAATTGAGAGAAATCAATTTGAAACTTTTGCTGTATGTTACAAAAATAAAAAAGAGAACAAAACCTAAAATAATGGATTGAGCCAGGTTTAATAGTCCAGAAAAGTTCATTTGGTCTTGTAGTGGTAAACTGTTTAAGAACTTTCTTTTCGATGAGACCAGTTTAGGTTTTTCTGCATACCTGACATATCACTTTCTGCAATCTTCCTCAGAGTTGGTCACATGATGTTAGCGTCAGGTATGCAGAAAAACCTAAACTGGTCTCATCGAAAAGAAAGTACTTAAACAGAGCCAGGTTTAAATTTCTAGTTTTATTTTGTTGATATATTAGTTAAAGGGGAATTTGTATATTTTATCAGTCAATACATCTGTAAAAATACAAATTTTGCAGTTCAAAATTCAATAAATCAAGTTGTGAAAATAAAAAAATCCCCTGAACAAACTTTGAAAAGGTTAAGTCCAAGACTGAAAAGTTTGAAGTCTGTGAGAGCTACTGAGTTGCCCCAATGAGAGAAATTTTGAAAAAAATGTCATTGAAGTTACAATTTCCCATACACTACACTCCTTATTGTAAAGGTTAGGTAATTTATTTGTCTCCAGGTGTCTCCAAGTTGATATGTTAATTTTAAGAGAGCAAACTGGACCAAAACTTAAATTGAAAAAAAAACAAACTGGTTTGCCTACAATGTCTCCCGTTAAACACTATAAAAACTGGACTAATACAAGGCACAGACCAGATCAGAATGCCTAAACCTGGTCTGAACTACAGCCATTAATATCTAAATAAATAAAAATAAAATGTTTCTTGAAAAGAAGAAGCCAGCATTCCCTCAGTCCATACGCTTTACATGGCATTATTCATTCATTCAATACTCAGTGGTGTTAAGATACTCTTGTAGCCACAGCTGCCCTCGGGTAGACTGACAGAAGAGAGGCTGCCAATCTGCGCCATCGGCCCCTCTGACCACCACCAACACCCTCTCACACACTACATTCACACAGGCGTCCTGGCCTTTCCCTGGCAGTCTAACATCCAAGTAACTGACCAGGCCCTGCCCTGCTTAGCTCTGCCAGAATCAGGCAGAGCAAAGGCCATCACAATCTAGCTGTAATAATGTAACACTCACTAATGGTAAAAGATTTAAGTCACACAAATGATAAAAGACAACAACCAAAAACACCCCTGGCCGTTAGTCACATGCCTGAACACTCGACAAAATCGTTAAAAAAGGAGGGAGAAACAGAGGCATTAAAGCATCCACTTTACAGCACTGTGAGGGGTTTCGGCACCACAGCGGCATGCACTTTATGGAGAGCTTAAGTGGACACAGTGGCCAAGAGTCAGACGCACCGCACTATTTCACGACTATACAAGCTGTGATTACGGAGATCTTGAATGGAAACGCAAATGATTAGTTTCTTTGCAACCTTGGCATTCAGTCTAAATATGGTTTTACCGAAACAGTGCCCGACTAGTTGCTGCACCACAAATCAGTTTCCTGTATATATTTTTAATCTTATCATTTGCGGTCCTCAGGCATGGGGATTGTTACTCAGAGACAGTAATTGAAGTAGAACGATGGAGGGGCAAAAAATAGAGAGACAGTATGACGGAAGCAGAAGCTGCAATACAAAATCTCAAATCTATTGGACAATTTAAGTTTAAATGGATGTGCCTTGGAATAGCTAATAGAGTTCCTTCACTTCTCAATCATACCATCAAATAATGCCATAAATCTCCCTCAAAATGACTATATTTTCATTTTTCTGTCCAGATAATATAATTTACAGGGTGGTTAATCATCACTATAGCTCTTAAACAACACAAAAGTCAAGCTTAGGTTAATAAGGGGAGAAAACACCACAGTCCCATGCATGTGTCCTTTACTGGTTCAGAGTCAGCGGGGCCGGCCTCACTACCAGAGACCGGGGTGGGGGTGCGGGTCACAGGCCTGGACTCCACGCACAGGCCCTCGGACAGAAGCACAGGGAGGTAGGTTCGACGGGTGATGGTTTTGACCACTTTAGTCACCTAGAGCAGGGGAAGTGGGGTGAATAAAAGGCTCTCAGGAAAAATAAACAAGCCAACATGATACAGTAAGATATCCAATTAATACAAATATACAGTATATGTTTAAAGAGGATGCAAGCCTACATAAGTATTTGTAAATGGTAGTCAGATTGTCAGACCCACCCAAGGGTCCATAGGTTGCGTTCTCGTGACATCATAACACTTTAAAGAGCGTATAGTTTAAAATTGAGGTGGAATGCAGCCAAAAAGTCTATGGTCATAACGGTTGATTTCTAATCTTAGTTTATTGTGTATTCTCTAATACTCTGGCCAATCCACTTGAAACAAAAACTGTCACAAAGGTCAAAGTCTTCTCTGCCAGCACATATGAACTAAGGTCTAATTGTTTTCCGAGAAAGGTGTCCAAAAGTGGAAACTATTTTCAAAAACATGTGCTTGATGTTGGCCAGTAGAAAGGACTTTCAGCCATAAGATCAATATGGCAGGTTTGAGGATCCAATCACTATCCAGAAGATATATTTTTTTGTTATCATGCTGGAAGGACTTGCACATTTTTATTGAAAAACAGCATTGCATTTCTGAGTTGAAGTCAAATTGTACACTAAACTACCCAAATAAATATAATTCAACCAAATGCTTCAGATTTTGCTGTAATACTGTGTATTTGTATGACATTGGGGGTCATGGACTGAAAAGTTTGGGAACTCCTGCATTAGACTGTAACATACATTCATCCTTTTCATATAATTCTACTTTTCCTTGAGGCTTTTCAATTTTCAGTCCAAGCATCAATTAATGTGGCTTATACATTTGCGATTATTCACCCTCCATCCTTCTACGCCGCTGGGGAAACCTGTCAGTGTGTCCAGATGTTATGCTGTTTTATTATTTTGATGCTTCTAACAAAACACACTGTGACGCTGATATTGGTATGAACCATTCTGTATATATTTGCAACAAACCTTATGGTCCTTATGGCAGCTCATAAAATGTAATCCTTGAACCCCCCACCATTAAATCCTTTACAGTACATTTTTGTTTATCGCGCTCATACTTAAATGTCAGGAGAGTCTGTCTAAACTCCATGATGTCAATGGTAAAGCGCTCTTCCCCACCTGATGACACAACCATATGGCACTCTCCCTGCAGTCCATAACTAACTGAGACCTGCTGATGGTTCGCTCCCTGTTGCGCAGTGAGCAGTGAAAGTGCCTTTATTTGTTTGTGTGGTCTGTCTGCGCTCATTAGCGGCTGTATACGGGGGAGAGAGGAGGACGCTTTTATGGGCCCAGCTCGAGTCCAAACCCGCATGACGCGCTCCACTCAGTATGCCCCCGCCAGCTGTAAAACAGGGCTGGAAAATGGCCAGGGAAAGAACGGCATGCTGGGATGGAGAGAGGTACAGTATGTGAGAGTGTGGTTGGCGTAGCATGGAGACAGGTTGAGTCACTTCTACCAATAAAGATGTGTCACTATGAAAAAAATAAGAGTTAAGTAAGTAATTAAAATAATGATCATTTTGAAGTAAGATGATCCATGTATGGTTCTAATCAAAAGCACACAGCGTAAAACTCCAGAGGGCCGTTTCATAAAGCTGGCTTACTCTGGAAACTAGGTTTATTTGGCCAAGTCTGGCTTATTGTGTTGTCACTTAGCTTGACTCTTCATAAACACTGCACTTTTATCACACACTGAGGATAAAAACACATTTATTACTGATGCTAATGTATTATTAGTAGATCACTGCGACTATATTTATAAAGAAGTATGTATTTAGTTGACAAAAAGTGTTGAGTAAACATTAATGGTTTATGGCTCATTATCATCATCATTATCATTATATAGCCTACATTTTTGTTTGCATTCTTCATTGGTTCTGTTATTAGGCTACTTTGTTGTTCTATGTTAAGCACAAAATCTGATTCATGAACGTCCGACTGGGTCTTACGTGTCTCCAGTGTGTGACAAAACACCTACAACGAGAATCGTGTGGTAACGTTATAAAGTTTGTCCGTGGACTGTTTCATTAATTCTCTCGCCTCAAATGCAAATGTCCATAAAGTCTGGCCACGCCTCCTCTTGTGATCTTAAAGTGATTTCATTGGAGGAGTGCATGTCCTCGCCGTAGTCTTGCACTGACGCTCGTCATATCTTGGCTCCTCACTTGTGGGTGGCCCGCGCGCTGCAATAGCCCCGTTTATTTAGTCAGACTGGTCTGAGCGAGGCTGGAAAAACCCTGAACGAGTTTGGTGAAATGGACTAAGCCTGAACTCATGTGTTTAGAGAAGCCTGGCTTTACTGAGCCAGTTTTATGAAACAGCCCTCTGGTCTAAACGTTGTTGTCTCAACTCAAAAGATAAATATACAAACAATGCCAAACATGCTCCTAATTAGCCAACTATGATATTTAGGCAATGGATTATCAAAAAAAAGAGCGAATGTATAAGATCACATTTAATATATTTGGTAGTAAGTAAAATAGCAACATCTCCATGGAGAAAAGCTGGTGATGTCCCGCACCCCGTGAACTGCTAAATGTAAGTCAGGTATGAGGAAAGACAGATGTTTTTGGAGGTGTTTTCACCAACTAAAACAGCGGCAATGAAATAAATGATTTTTTATTTGGCCTTTATTTAAACAGGAAAGTCCCACTGAGATTAAGAATCTCTTTTTTCAAGGGAGTCCTAGCCCCAGAAGGGATCCTATTGTTCATATTTTTAGTGGCAAGGGAAACTGGAGCACTCTCACTATACTCATCACAGAAAGGCCCCTAGCCCTGACCGTTGCGCCACCATGCTTATAATTTATTCTATTTATTTGGTGAAATGTTACACAGAATGGGAAACAATTTCACAAATTTGTGATGCATGAATGGCTGCAAATCTTCTACATTGTGTTTCTTGAACATTGTATATGAGGATTTTATTTAGAATCCAGCAAAGAAAAAAAACCTTTAATATTGAGATGGTGGTGTGCAAAGGCAATCCAATGATTGTGTACATTTTCCCCACATAGTGAATGCCAAGGTAGAATTACACAGCGTGAAGAATCTTACTGTGAGCATAAGTACAATGAAAGCACAGCCACAGGCATTTGTAATTTCTTCCTATACAGCACTGGCAGTTCAGTCTGACAAATTGTTATATTGACCTGTATGACTCACAAACAGGAGCAAAATTCAGCCATTTCTGATCAGGTTTCTATTTCATACTTCCATAAATCAAAACGCCTGATTGAAAATTCGCTAGAAACATGTTCACCACAGAAGTTTTTTTTTTTTTACTCCTGTGAATCAAAAAAGATGAGACGCTGGCGTTTCATCTGCTTTCATAAGGAGCAGGGATAACCATCAAGGGAAGGGAGTGTGTTCACAGTAGACAGTGTGGCACAACTTTGGTTCAAACACGTAGATAAGCACATAAATAAGAGCCAGAGTCAGTGCAGAGGCTGGGAACCAACACTTGAAAGCCAGAGAGGGAAAAACACAAGTGGCATGATTTCTCCAAAAACTGCCTTCTCGTCTAGACCTATTTGCCACCACAAGAAGTTTCCAGAAAGCGAATCTCTTTTTTTCTTCAAAGCGTCTTCTAAAATCCTCGCTGTAATGTTAGTTAAAAGGGGGAAAAGTTTGTAAGCTCTATTGTTTGTCAAGCAAAATAATAAAATGCTCGATTTTTCACACGTAATGAGACCTTTGAGGGCTCTGGGACCACCCTGATCTTCAGTTTTAATTCTCTGGCACATTCTTTGTAGAAACTTCACACAGCTCTTCTGCCACGGTGTAGACAAGGTAAGTTTGCACAAAGGAGCGAGTGTCTACAGCTGGATTGGAAGCACACAGCACAGTTGACACACTTACAGATTGTGGCTGAGTTATATTTAGTGATGCACCGATCCAGCTTTTTTTCTCCCAATAGCCATACGGATACCTGGGGTTTGAATATCTACTGATACTCGATACCAACCGATACAGTAAGATTTTCACAAAAGCATGTTTGTAGATGACTTATTTCTTGTTTATTCGAAGAAACTGCAGTGAATTTGCAGTGAATTTGCAGTGAGTGAAAAAGTGACCGGTCTGTGTTATATTACTTCCAGCATTCAGTGATCTGATCATCAATGCTTTATAAACATGTCATATCAGTATTTCTCAAACTAAAATGCAAACACTAGCAGCCAATATTAGCCTAATTCACTACTTTAGGTGTGACTCAGTCATAGTTTCTGTCACAGCCTTGACTGGCTGAAGCTAGCATTAGCAATCGCTGCTAACTTTTGTGCAGCGAGCTTTTAAATCACATCCAGCATGTCCATATTCACTTAAAGTAAGTTGGTGAAAGTATCGGTTCAGTATCGGATACCCGATATTGTATTTTTTACGGTATCATGCATCCCTAATATTGTGGCTTACATTTCTGAAAAATTAGTTCAGATACCATTGATTGCCCTAAAGATTTATCCAGACTTAGGAGTTGGGACAATCAAAAAGCCACATTGTGATCCTCATCTGGTGTACCTCACAACAGGCCACACCCAAATAAAAATAATAATTTAATCGTACAGTAACAAGTTATAGCATTCTGCAATTTGACCCTGGGATAGTACGTAATATCAAAATAAAGTATTTCCGGAGTTCTGTTCAAGCATTGACCTTTAGACTGTCTATCAAAACACTTTTGGGTCCAAGCCCATCAGTTGAGATGACCAGTGACCCCTCAGACTGGAATGAATTATACAAATATGTGCAAAACAACAACAACAACAACAGCTGTATCATCATTATTAACATTAAAAGTGGATTTATTTTAATTTTTTATGTGAAAAAACAACACCTTGATATTAGTGTTTGCTTGACATTGTAGTGGCCCAGTGGCTGTATGGGTGCAGTATGGCACCTTTGCTTTTCATCACAGCGGCCTCTATGATGCTCCAGGATCAATTGTTTTTAGGGTTTGGTACCAGAAATCTACCAGAAATCCCCTGATCCTGGATCCTGGATTGATCCTGGAGCGTCATAGAAGATGGAAAGCAAAGGTGCCATGCTGCACCCATACCACTGTAAGGTCACTAAAAGATGAAATATGCACTAATGTGAAGGTTTTCTTTTTCCACCTAAAAAGTGACATAATGCACCATTAAGGTATGAAACTTCCTAGACACTATATGTAAAACTGATGTTAATGTTCAAAGTAAAGAAGTAAAAAAGCTCCTGAGTGCTATTTTAATCATTATTTCACCAATTGCCCAGATCTAGGAATAAGCATGCTGTTAATATAGGCATTTTCTGGGGTCCAAAAATGTCTGTAAGTCATGAAAAGGTGCCATGGTGTAAAAGTTATTCCCATCCTGTTTACAATATCGCTGTATGACAGGTAGAAAAGAGGGACATGCAAATTAAACCGTACACTATAGTAAATGTTGAATCCCTGAAGCAGGAAGCAGTGAGTTGGGAACAAAGTATAGTTTGGAGCGCTAAGCTTGTGAGGCTGCTGTAGCTGGAATGGGGGCATTAAAATGGGGGTGTGAAAGCCATTTTGCTGGTTGGCATAAAATATAGTGGAAAAATACACTCACCTTCAGGTTGTTTGACATATCCTTAGAAAAACAACAAAGCACAGCGAAAGTTGGATCACTAAACAAGCTTTCAAAGTGGCACACAACTTAAGAAAGTCGCCAGCAGAGTCGGGCCATAATAACACAATTACCAACAAAACTGAAGCACTTTGGACTGAAGGATTATGAGATTTGCAGTTCTTAAGAAGTTGGGGAGGGGAAAATATAGTGTTGTGTGGAGTGGAGTGGACACGGTAATCCCGCCAGATAATATTGCAATAATTAAGAGCAATAACGATATGGATGAAGGACGTTTAATGGGTTTTAGAAAGTGTAAAGTTTTAAAACAATGTGCAAAGCCTCTTAGCCAGATAGGAAAGTTGTCTTTGCTCTGCTTTGGGTTACGGATGACTTATTTTCCTCAGCGGGAGCAGGTCTGCCTGTCCTGGTACCTTGGTTTCTGTGCGCCGAGTGGTTCCATCGTCAGAGGTGACCACGGAGACGTGAGAGGTGGGCGTCCCGGGATCTTCTTCGATGGTGACCGTCTCCTCCACCACCTCCTGGGGCTCCTGCATCATGGACAGGGACGTGGCGTTGCTGGGACTCTGCTCCTGCACAGAACAGAGAAGGAGGAGGGCGGTTAAGGTGAGAGGAGACGGGGGCAGATGACAAGTGTAATAATGCGCTAAAGAGGGTATGCAGATGATGTCTCGATCTTGATGGCAGGTAAAAGCATTGAAAATGAGGAGTTGCTCTTACAAATCTGCTTCATATTCAAATATTATTGTTTTGATTCGAATTTACGCAGGGATACAGGGATCTGGGATGAAGATAGGTATAAACTGTTTTACAACTTGATTTTATTATTCAAAAAGGATAATTTATATATTCAGTAATATTTTTACATAACCTATATATCTGTACAAAACAATGTATGTATCTACACAAAAACAAAATATGTTCAATTGTCTCATGGGTTGCTACAATAGCTGCTTTTGTGCACAAATGTTTGCAATCACAGTCTATTATTCACCAGTATTTGACAGTGATTGGATTCACGAACCTGCGATATTATCGTTACGACTGAACCTGTATCAATCAATCAATCAGTTCTTGTAACGGCCAATATCACAACAGGAGTCGTCTCAGAGGTCGGTACAAACACAAAACAAGTCAATATCAAACATCAAACAAATGAAATGTCAGCCTGGGGTTTCCCACATCCTTAGACCCTCCCCCACGGCAAGGAAAAACTCAAAACCATGTGGGACAAAATGGAGAAACCTCAAGGAGAACCACGTTGGGGAAGGAATCCTCTCCTATGGACGGATGGGCCAGATGGTTCCCAGGCCGACGAGTCCCGCACTACAAAAAGTGACATCTTGATAAGTTAAATTTGCTTTTATTTAGAATATTTGTCTATATGTAGAGCAATTTTTACTTGCCAAGTAAAGAAATTTGCCAACGTAATAAGTATTTTTGTACTCAAAATAAGCAAAAACACAACTAATGTGATAATAAATCTAAATGTACTCAAAATGACATGCTTTTTCTTATTTTAAGTGCAGATAATTTAACTTGGCGAGTCAAAATTACTCGAAATACGGACAAATATTCTGAATTCAAGAAAATTTTACCTGTAACTGTATAGGTTTCATTCACGTGACATCACATTTTAAAGAGCCTATGGTTTATAACTGGGTAATTTGGATTTTTTTCCCTCTCTGTCTACTGTATGTAAATGAGCATTGCAGAAATAGGTTGGTAATATTGACCAAATCACACCAGTAGAGCGAATAGTGTCCAATAGTTGCAGTCTATGAAAAACTATTGAGTAAAACTGTTTTCCATTTAATGCATTTTTGTCTGTGGCCACGACAGTCCATTACTTATACTATGGTCCTGGTATTACACAGAGTGGGCACCGCCGACCTCTGGAGACTTCAAATTGAGTTAACGCTTCTTCCAAGGCAAAGCAAACGCCTGCAGGAGCCTCTTTCATTCATATTTTATTGCGCAGCGTTTTGAAGACAAAGTGCCCATAGGCTGTGGATAAAAGTGAGCTGTTGTAGCCCACCTGACCCCGAGTGAGTGCGTGAGGGGGGGGGGGGGGACCAAGGGGGGC
>OMNZ01020684.1:0-13994 GCA_900303255.1 Lesueurigobius sanzi | reverse complement strand
AGGGATTCAAAACGGTACTAGATAAAAACGTGTTGGTTTTTTTTGTCTGAAAACTTGACTTCTTCATCCTGAAAATGTGTCTCTGGTCAGCTGCTATTTTGTTTTCTGTTTATATAGAACATGGAGGACTAAAGTATGGAGTAACATTTGAAATGACACAAAAATGAGCACAACTATGGGGTAACATTTAGGACATTTTTTTTTTTTTTTTTTAATTCTCTAAAATGTGAATATATCGATAATAAGCACAGATTTCACATAGAAGGTCAGGTTTATAGCCTTCTATGTTTATAGAAGCATATTTTAGTGGAATAATAATCAAGTGCTATGAGCGCCTACATTTTTTTGTGATTTTTGTCAAAAATAAACATTTCTACTGTAGCCTTTATCTTCCATCTCCTGGGCCAGGTCTAACCACAAAACATTTTCTAATGTCCACAGCCATATTCAATGATTTTTTTTTGCATAAAAGAGTGAGGTGGCCTAATTTTTTGGTTGTTTTTCTGCTTCTATCATGATTACTTCATTGACTTGACTCGACTACAGCATTCAGATGATACTAGTTCAATTTGTTATGAAAATAAAGAGTCCAAGCACTTGATAGTGCACCATGAGGAGGTGTTTCAGAAGCAATAAAACACAAAAATACCAGGCGAAAATACAGATAAAAAATGCCCCAAGACCTCAGAGTTAAATCTAAATAATGGATACCAATCAACACAAAACAGGAGGGGAGGGGCCGGAGGAGTGTGTCTTCTCGGCCCGTGCTTGATGTTGCTTAACAACTAATTGGGCCGCTGCTAAAGTCTGGGCTGCACGGCAGAGCGGCCCAAAAGTGCATCAAAACCCCCGGTGCTCCCCGTGGCCAGTCCAGCCGTGTGTGAGTGCCTGGTGGTGCTCCGTTGGTGCCAAGATGTGGGCAGCCAAACTTCTGTCAGTATCTGGCAGCTGGTTACCGCTATCGTGTTCGGAGTGAATGTAAATTGTCCCATTCTTCTTCTTCTTCTTTTATCCCATTTCTTCTTACAGCTTACTACTTGTTACTGGCATGGCGTGCTCAGCTGGGGTTGTGCAATTGTATAAACCAATTCATGATTTGAACTTGGTGAGGAGAATGTGGATTTCTAGGTATTATAATAATAATAATAACATCTCTGAACGATTGAAAGACAGAATTGTTTGGATTATCCATCTGAGGAAACTTTCGTTTGAAGGCCATTGGTGATGTGACGTTCATGACCGAATCGGCTCTTTTTAGGTGAACGGTTCAAACCCAATCTCAATTGTAAACATTTTTTTTTACAGTCAATTTGACGTAGATTTACCCTAAATGGACTCAAGAATCAGAACACAAGACAGATGTTTCCTTTTTTTCACTAATTGTGGCACAAAATTTGATTCAAACACGTTTTCTTAAGGAATAAAAATCATCTCCATCATCATTTGGTTTCATGCTGATGTGGCTCTGGTCTAGTCCAGTTTTTGTCCCATTCTAGCCGTGGTTTAGACCTGATTTAGACCCTGTTTACCCCTAATTTTCAATCCCGGTTTTGCCCTGGTCTAGCCCTGGTGTAGACCTGGTTTTGTCCGGTTTTAGCCCAGGTTTGGTCCTAGTTTAGCCCAGTTTTAGTCTTGGGATAGACCTGGTTCAGCCCAGTTTTAGTCCTTTTGGTTAACTTTTATAAGAAACGTGCCTGTCTGCCTAATATCTACTCATAATATGATGGTTTTAGCTGATACCATTTCCAAAAAAAAACAATATAAAAAAGAGCCAGTCTTTTGAACAGCTCTTTGAAATGAACGGATTCCAAAGACTCAGCTCCCTGTTAAGCCATAAATCCTATAAAGGCCATATTTTTTGCAGTGGAGACAAGATTTTGACCAATTTCAGTCACACTCACTGTTATTTTTAAACCGAGATTATGAGCCATCTCCGTCAATGGGGCACCTTGCATTATAAGCGATAAGATTGAAAATATAATGGAGTCATGACTCTCTCCTTGCTGCGCGGTGACCCTGTGACTCCCGTCAGTGGAGCCGGGGTCGGAGCATAATACTGTAGAGCTGATGAGATGACACCGGCAGACACACTTCACAGAGGAGAACACGAAGAGGCGGGATTACAAAAGCCATCGCAACACTCACATACACAGTGTCTTTCAACCATTAGACGGAAAAGCACACAGAATAGTCTCAGCACTTTATTTCATGTTTTATAACTTTAAATGAGTATTGAGTGTTTATGGAAATGAGTAAAGACTGGTCTCGTAGCATGTCGTTTCTTGTGTGGAGCGCCCTCTGTTGGCAGGAAGTGGAATTAACCCTGGAGAAAAAAACATTTTTAGCCAACATGCTAACCGGGGAGACACTGCAGGAGAACAGGGGTAAAAAGAAAATAACAAATTAGAGACACCAATAGACCCCGTGCACGATAGCAAATGCTAGTTCCGGGTGATGAACTCCGGGGGTCGGTACTATTTCCTGTCCCCTTCACAGCGCTGTCAAAATGGACGGTGCAGGCAGTGAGCTTTTCTTTTCTAGATGCCTTGGACATCATTGATGTCCAATACATTGATGTATTGCAAAGTGTTTTGTTTTTTTTTCCAAAGAGTTTTGGGATCTAGTTTGTGATACTACAGTAGTAGTATATCTACCTCGGTAGACGACCAAGCTTTCTATTTTTAGTTATTAGTGAATAAATCTGGGAAAATTCTTATAGCACCTAGATTTTCAGGGTTCAAAAGGGTCTTGAAATTATTAAAAAAAACACATGTATATGTAGGCCATCTTTTGCTGCCAGAAAGGAATCAATCAATTTCAATCAATTTATTTTTGTAGCGCCCAATATCATAACAGAAGTCATCTCAAAGGTCGGTATGGACAAAAACAAATCAATATCAGACATCAACAATGATCAAAAATAAGTCACACACGAATGAAATGTCACACACAAATGAAATGTCTAGGAAATGACCCTATATGCATTACAGCATCTTATTGGTCACATTACATGGACCACACATGTCAATATTTGTGACTGGATACATGTAGGAAACATGGCTAGAGCGTGGCAATGTGCAGTGACTTCCTGATGAAGTTAAATGACATGACAAATCATCCCAAGACTAAGATGTTAAGAAAAAAACTCGACAAAAATCTCAAAATTGTTTACAGAAAAAATGTCATGTCTTGCCCTAAAAATGTGGAGGACAGTTATGTGTCTTATCTATTATGGAACAAAATCTAGAAGCAGAAGAAGAAAAGACTTGCGTGCACAGGATTAACCAAACCTGCATGAACTGAAATACAACTCTATGGGCCCCATCTTGGGCAGCTGTCTTTCCCTGGCGGCACGCTTCGTCTTGACCAAGACCGAGTAGACCTTGATCGCCAAGATGGGGCCCTGTATGTTTAATGAGGGAGGAACGTTTTAAAGGGGACACTGACAACAGCGTCTTGTCGGTCGCATTACGTGATTGTGAATGGATACACATGGGAAACATAAGAGAGCGCGGCCATGTTGTAGTTCATTTCAAAATCTGACGAATCCACAGAATAAACATTGTAAATGGTGAATTTGATCTATTTTTTGTTTTACTTTTTACATTAAAAATAAGATCTTAAAGGAGAAAACTAGCCAAAAATCTTGAAATAAACCGTTTTCACCTGCAGCTTCTCGCCTTAACCAACTTACAGGTTGCATTCACGTGACATCACGACGTTGTAAAGAGCCTATAGTTTAAAATTGAGGTGGAGGGCAGCTGAATATCATGTACTTCTAGGCTTAGTTTTTTTTCTCATTTATCTGTAGTTCCTGGACCAATTCACATGAAATAAAAACTGTCACAAAGTTCAACGTCCTCACTGTCAGCACATATGAACAAAGGTCTAATTATTCTCTCATTAAAGAGTCCAAAAGTGGGTCAAAAACATGTGCATGATGTTGGCCAGTAGGGAGGACTTTTTGTCAATTATATTCTTCACAAATTTCTTTCAAAAACCGTTTGTCTCCCATAGAGCTGTACTGGCACCTTCCCTCCAACTGAAATACAACTGTATAACGTGTTCGGTGGTATACCAAAGATGTCCATCCATTCATTTTCTTCCACTTCCAGTTGACAAGGTTGGGTCAGGCTGAGCTGCGACTTCCCTCACCCCAGACACTTGCTCCTGCTCTCCCGGGGGGCACCTCAAAGCGTTCCCAGTCCAGCCTAGAGACAGATTATTATTATTTTCTCATTTGTTTTTTTTATTTTATGGTTTGAGATAACACACCTGCTGATAGTCACTTCCAGGTGCGGTCGTAACCACTCTGAGCCTCGCGACCCACTGTTTCTCTCGCATCAATATTCACCCGAAAACGGCTTCAAAGAGAATTCCTTTGCGAGTCCCATCTAGCATCTCTCCCGCGGATTCCTTTTCTTTTGACACCTCGCCACTGTAGATGTCCCCCTGGCAGCGTGGCTTGGAAAGTGCAGCTTCAGCGATTGAGACAGGATGTTTTATTCCTGCTTATTTGCCAAGTGGAGTTTGTATAGGTAATATATAATTCATTTTTGCTCCCAAGGTCAGATCTATTTCCACGGCATTTCGACAGCCGCTAATATTAATATGTATAGTGTGGGCAGGCTCTCCACTGTTTGACTCTATAGCTTTTGAGCGTGTCAATCATGTGGCAGATATATAATAGGCTTTGTAGAGCTACTATTGAGAAGGAAAACTGGTCATCGAGTTCGCATAATTCATTTGCGTGGGGACTTCTCTAACCGCTTCTGTCAACGGATAACGATCACTTTAAGGTCACATTATCGATAGCGAGGCATTGCAGGTGAATAAGGAAAAAATAAATGGCATCAATTTGAAACATTTACTGTAGATTACTGACATCAATAAGAGAAATTTGTATTGCAAATCTTTATGTACAGTGTATTGTGTATGGTTTCATGTGGATATCTTTAGTTGTTAGATAAGTTTGTTATAATAATCAGTCATTTAACCTCTCGGTTACTAAGGTATGTGTTTTACGTAGCAAGATATTCCAAAGTTGCAAATTAGTGACAGCTGATGTGGGATTATCCATTTCTGTTGTTATTTGCTCCACCACAGGGAGGAAAAAGGCCTTTTTGCGGGAAAATGTGTGTGTTTTTTTCAGGTGTAAATTCATTCAAACCTATGGCAACCTCATTTTATTGTCAAACAACATCATGTATTTTTATTTCACTTCCATCGTCATCTCTAAGCTCTACCAAATGTGTGGACACCAAGATTAGCCATGTGCACTTATGATGTAAAGAAATGATTTTTGGAGAAATAGGCCTCGGGCTAAAGAGGTTAATTTGAGTTATTCTATCTTGCCAAGTATAAAAATCTGCCGGGGGGATAAGACTTTACTTCAAGTAACATTAGATTTAGTGCAATCAGACATTTACTCTCATTTCAAATTCAAAAGGATGTATTTACTTGTTACTTATTACATTGCTAGATCATTTTACTCACCTACTCAACAAAATTTGACTGATTTTGATTTGTTTTCCCACCGCATGTTTGGTATCGTTTGCATGTCTGTTGTAATCCATTTGCATTTTTCCCAACAGTAATAACACCTTGAATATTCTGCACTGCGGCTTTAGCGGAACAGTCTTTATTTACCGCTTTCAATGCAGTTTTTCTTCGCTTTTATTCGGCAAAAAAACGTGTCACTGACGAAAACTGTGACGAAACACTGAAGTCGACAAAACTGAACAGCTAGCGTTGGGCGTGCGGCGGCTGTCGATACAAACACAGCTCTGTTCGTCTCAATCCGTGTACCCCGCCTGGCGCGCTCTCTCCCACACGCTGCCACAAAACCAACATTCGAGAAAAACACCACTCCAGATGCCTCGTTTTCCATCCGCTTTAACAGGATGATTTGTTTACCTTTACAGCCGAGGCCGTGCACTTGTACACATTAGCGTTTGAAGCCAGAGGGGAGCTGTGTGCATGTCGGAAAAGTGCGCGCGCCGGTAAATAGAAATTAATTATGGGGGGAATGGTGGAAAGTAACAGAAAGAAGGGATTTATTTTTGATTAAACTCGGCGGTAATGCATGATTTGGCAAGAGCGGTTTAGATTCCAGGTAGAGCTGATTGCACGGTGGAGGTTTTTTTTTCCTTCTTTCATCCGTATTGGCTGAAGAATATGCTTGCTCACGTCTCCATGAAGCCAATTTCCAAAAGGGTCTCAAAAGTTGTTCTTTATTCGAAATTCCACTTTTTCCCCCAACACTCTAAACAGTTCCCAATGTGAGTATATTGGTTGACAAACTGATTTGTTTTATTAGAATTTCTGATACAGTCCATTTGATCTTTAATTTCATCTTTATTTCACCAAATAAAGATGAGCAAAAATACTGAGTTGACTTTAAAATGTACTTTTTGACCTCTTCATTTGACTCCTCTTTCAGTGCAAAGATGTGTTTTTCTTCCTTTAAGTGGGAATAAATGCCCCACTTGCAGATTTATTTGACTTACTTTCTCAAATTCAGGTCAAAGATCCATATTTACAGAAAAAAACATGTTCAAATTTCTGTGGGAATGGACCTTCTGATCCCCCAATATTCCCTTCTAATACAGTGATATAAGTAAGTCTTCAGTCTTCATCTGTACTCTGTTGGAGTGTTTCGATCTTAGTCCAAAGATCGTCCTCAGCCAATAAAGACTTAAACACGTTTGTGGGTCTCTTAAGAGCAAACCAGAAGGAGGAGTTAACCTCTAAGTCCTTGGTAGCTCTTGGTACTAAAGTTTGGAAATGGAAAAGGTTGGTTTTAATTTGTTTGTCAGAAAAAATAATCACAGCGCTTTATAACTTTTAATTAATTTGAAACAGCCCAACAACAAGGAATCCCCACACAAAAAACACAGACAGTATGGCCACAACATTAGTTAAACCATTGTGTATTCTTTCTTTCCCTCGCACAAATCAACAAAAAAGCATCTACGGACTAAATTAATACTATTTGCAGCTACTCGTTTGGGGAATGCTTGTTAGAGAGGAGCATAATACGCAATAATCTCAAGTCTCACGATGAAACCTCAAGAATGAGAAAAATGCCGATAAGAAAACAATCCCCCCATTTCTATTCATCATTTGGCCACTGTATACCCCTCTTATGAATTCCCGATGAAAGGCATTTGGCGACCTTTGCCACAAATCCTGTCCGACCATAATAAGTCAGTGGGGCTCTCCGCGAAGCATGTTCCTCCCGATGTCATTGTTTCTGTGCAGTGAACCCAGCGCCGGGCACATTGTGATATGCAGAGTGGTGCCTTTTGATATATGTCTCACTGTCAAAACTCATACTTTTCACACTCCGCTCTGCCCCGGCCCCTGCGTGAGTGTTTTCACCCGGCACAATGGAGATGTCATACGGCGACATGTGGGAAGCCAAGGCCCCCCTCTTCCCGTTTGGACACAAGCGGAGAGCCCTATTTGGGGGAGAAGTGAAGAAAAAAAGAGAGAAAACAATACTTCCTTTGCCCCCTTGACGACACTGGAGTGCACTCCGGTGGGTGGTGGTTGATAATGAGGGCAGGAAGGAAGGCAGTGACTTTGGAAGTGGCCTGGGCTTGATATACAAGGCACAGTTAATTGGGGGCCTTTAATGGCGGGCATGCAGGATCGGGTCGCCCCCTCACAATAGGCCTGACTTCCATGAGCTTTGTTCGTGTAATGTATTTATGACTCGGGCAATTGTGCATGGCATAACAGCGACATGGAAGGGTCAGCCTGTCAGAGGTCTGACAAGAGCGTTTGGGTTGTGATCTATAATGTATGGGAGTGGGAACGTGCTGCATATATGACCTTAGAGAGAGACCTTTCACCACTAGCCCATCCGTCCAAGGGAAATGGATCCTTCCTTTAAATTTAAACCAAGGTCTAAGGATGGGGGATACTCTAAGCTTGTTACTCTAAGTGATTTACTTATTCACGGGACATTACATCTGGTCGAGACATTTCATTCGTGTGCGACTTATTTTTGATCATTCTTGATGTCTGATATTGATTTGTTTTTGTCCATACCGACCTTTGAGATGACTTCTGTTATGATATTGGGCGTTACAAAAATAAATTGATTGATTGATTGATTGAGAGAGATTAGCATTAATATGTGGTGTTTTCAATTATAACAAGTTCTTTAATGGTTAGGATAGGGACTTATCTAAAATAGACTGTTGAGTGCGGGCAGAGGTGAAAATGTATTAGACACATGGGAAGACAGTCTGGAAGTCATTGTCACATGGCTCAGATCTCCGGCAAAACCATTGGACCTATCAGAGGGCAGAAGGTGGGAGTTTGCGATGCAATGTAATTTTCAGCACCAATATTTCCCATAATGCACCTGTTCTCTTGTAAAGATTGTGGCCACAAAAGCGTGATGTTTTATGCGAGTACACCTTATCACAGGCACTGTTACTGGGTGCTCCGGGGCTCGAGAAAGAAAATACTAAGCACCCACGTGTGCCAGGCAGTAGATTTAACTTGTACATCATAATAGCAGTAAGCAGGAGGTCGCGAGATTGAGCCAGGGCCTCGCCACTTTTTTTTAAGTGACTCTGACTGGGCACCCACAGGGAAAAACATAAATCGGCACCTATGCACCTTGTATCCCCACATTCTGAGAGAAACAATTATCCGTATCGTTCACTCGACTGCATGCTATGATTGTTTGTGGGCTACAAACTGACTACAACTGACTTTGTATTCATGTCACATCTGTGTCTCTCTGATTGGTTTCCTATAGACTTGTTAGTGCCACCTCTAGTCTCAAATTTGAAATCCAGCCCAAACCGCGCATTCCCAGACTATCTTCCTATGTATGTGATACATGAAAGAAGTCAGGCTGGTTTGTCAGAATATAGGCAAATAGATCATTAAAGTGCATTGTGAAGCAACTAAAGCGGAGAGTGCAATAAGGTTTGCAAAACACCTTTTTTGCACCTCTATAGATCTGAGCCCGATCACAGCTCTATAATTAAAAAGTTTTAAAAAAATGACATTTCCCCAAAAAGGAGAAACTTGGGCCCATGGTTCTGCTTCGCATACATCGACACAGAGAAAGCACATAGAATAAAGCGACAAAACACAGTTAAAAGATGAACTAAATCAAAGATGAAATGCTTCACAAACCGTGTAGGAGATGGAATAGGTTTTTTAACCTGGAGTCTGTGCTCGTATGTGACCTGAACCTACGGCCAGAAGGAAGTATCTCAAACTCTGTGTTCAGTGCAGTTGGATCGTTTACAATTTTCAGAGACTTCTCATTGAAGGAGGGCAAGGCATAGACCTGATGGTTTCTTTGGTCAAACCTGTCTTTGTTCTCACAAGATTTGAAAGTTTTGTCTTTGATGGCACAAATACATTCCCAAACACGGTGGTTATGGCCATGATTATTCAATTTATAACACGACAGTCGTGTTGGCCCATATTGGAATGTCATTTATTGAACACAATTATAAATAAGCTATAACAAGCTATACATGACTCCATCTAGGAGGTGGAAAATTATTCTGAACATTATCTGCTTCCTAAAGAGAAACTCAACACCAAACCAAAATCTGTCTGCTGATAACCTGTATACTGCCATTTTAGGGCATTGTCTACTGTTTCGGGCCCATCAATTGCAATTCTGCTGTAATCTAGTATAATTTGTACTGTGTATACTGCCCCTCATGGCTAAACGGTGAACTGCCATTTGGATTTTAGTCTCTGTAAAAGTACAATTCCACGATCATGCCGATCAATCACACCTTGAGGAGGAGGAAGGGAAGACTTTCAACATTACACCTACACAGCATAAGACAAGTGTGTTAATAGCACTTACCGCACAGTGGAGGAGTTCGCCGCACAACCGCGGCTACCTTCAGTACTTTCTGTGTTTATTTGACGCTGTATGCGGAAGTTCCTTGCTTTCCCCCATAGTCCTCCAGGCTCGTCCCACAATAACTCTAATATTCTTGCAAGAAAAGCTGTACTGCCCATTTCTCTAATTAAAAAATGAATTCAAATGTATTCTCTTTCTCGCTTTTTCCTTAACACTGTACTATTTCACCTTGGATTTTGTTGTTAATGCACCTGTCTGGCTTATTCTTTGTCGAACAGCATCACTTTGCATTAACATTGAAATGACACTTCACCTCTCCACACTCCGAGCGGCCAAGTACACGAACCTAATCTGAATTACAAATACCCCACTCTCTCGTCCCGCTGGATGCCAGTAAACTATTTAACAAGCCCCACCAGCTCAAATAGATGTTGTCCTCACATTCTTTGCCAAAGGAAATAAACAGGCCATAAACTTTTAAGGAGTTGCCCAAGAAGCTGTGCTCAGTCATCGTTTGGGTGCAAAGTAGAGCAGTGAGCAGGAGCCAATGTGATCTGTGTGCTGCTCTTGAGAGTCCAGGCCAAGGAAAACTGCCCACTAACACTCTGCGGATTGAGGATATAACATGGACCTTCATGAAATACTGCACTTTAGACTGGACTGGTCAAACAAGAAGTTCTTTTAACCATGTCCTCATGTGGGCTGGTCAAATGAGGAAGCCAAGGGCATTTATAGGAGCAACCATACGCTATATAAACTTGGGAGTGGTCTGATTGCTGATGTTTACTACTGAGTGCCTAAAAATCTGTTGTGTGTGAAGATTACAGGTATCTAAAGGGTACATATCATGCAGAATTTGCCTTTTAAGCCTTTTTTATGGCATCGAGATAAGAATGTTCTATGTCCAATACAATTTATGACTCAATCATGTGTATCTAGATGAAAAAGCATATATTTACTATTCTGAAGTGAAGTTGAATAGTTAAGTCAGGGGAGCAGGTACTCCCATCTCAGAATTCTGACAGAAAATAAAGTCTGCAATGGGAACTGTGTGATAAATACACAGTAAAATCTTAATGATCTCTGCAACAGCACGGAAACCACAAACAGAATATTTATACCTGCTCATATTCAAGCTGACAACTATTTACTTTTTCTCAATCAAGCTCACACTGAATCAATAGAACTCATCAGGACGTCATTAAAAATGAATTATGTGCAGATTTTGTGTTCTTGGATGAACATAACGGAGTTTCTCTGAAAAGCCTGCAGACTTTGGCTCACCAGGCGCCCGCCTGCTGTGTGCATGTATAGAGAGTGGAGTTGTGCACAGCAGCTGCTCTGGGCTGTCTATAAACACTTATTTGGCAGCCTCGGTGAGCAAGGTTTATCCTCCACCACTGTGTTAAGCATCAGTGCTGCTGCAGAAATCATACAGACACATAAAAATGTCTCTTTCAGAATGTTATTTTGCTGCATGCTGAGAAATATGATGAACACACCGACAGGGGGTCGACCACAGAAAGTCTCATAAGAAGTTGCATGCGAGCAGCATCTATCAACAAATTTGTTATGTCCAAAATTCATAGCAGCACAAGCAAAGAGAAAAACAAACAAGTAATGGAATATATACAGTATTTAAATATCAAAGGGATGTCTGCTCTGTGAGACAATGTGACCTTCATTCAGTCAGAAATAACAGCCAGAGTCTGAAAGTCACTCATCACTCCATCTAGTGGTGCGCAGTGATATAACAGTTGGTAGTGGGACTCAACTAAAAGGTTAAATCAAATCAATCAATATATATTTGAAATGATGTTTAAAACCGTCTGTGTGGCGCCCTCTTGAGGTTAAAACTATATGTCACCTTCTTGGTTCAATAGCTGCAGGTGATGTCCCAAGACTGATGTGATGTCAGCAGCCCATTGGCCCTGCCACTAACAATACAACAACAGCAGGCTAATGTTGCTACCCAGATGCTAATGGTGATTCTAAGCGTTTTATGCTTGGAGACTTAACACATCTGAAAAACAAATCCAGCGACTGAAACGGGCTCGTGAAGAGAGCTTTTAAAAGATATATAGCACGGCCATATTGAGTAACATTTAGCTGCTCCTTGAGCAATTATAACCTCAAAATTATCTTATAAAGTTAGTGGCAGTGCCCTCAACCACCCGGGCATTCCCTGCTCCGCCAGGCGACGCCTCCTTCTGGTGCAGTTTTCAAAAAATAGATGTGGTTTAGTTGTTCTTTAAGATGTATGCCTATAGTATATTTTCAAGTCCCTCTATGACACAGGGAATAGTTTGAACCCAAACAGCTGAGATCTACACTTAACTTTCCTGAAAGACCGTGGTTAAATGCAGAGATATTCTAAGATTATGCATTACCATGACATTGCTCCTCATTCCACTCTCTCATTGCAACTAATTTGCTCCAACAAAATAAGTCAAGCGATACAAAAATACATAGCAAACACCTAAACCACAGCAACAGATTCATATTCCAAAAAAACTTGAACGCCAAAGGTAACCGCAAGTTCAGGGCTTTGTATGACACTGTACGGCTGCATTGTGAGGCTAACTATGTGACCTCCATTCAGAAAGAAGTGACACAACAACAGCCCCGTCAATCATCGCCCCACAGCGCTCGAGTGCGATCCACCGGAGGTCCAAACGCCAGAGGAGCCAGCGTGGAGCAGGCGCCAGTTGGTCCGCACCACTGTAATCCCCAGCACCAGGGCTCTCCGATGGGGTGGAGAGCCTTCAAAACACTGCCATAGACCCAACGGAGGTGCTGCCTGCTGGGAGGGTCTATGGGCAAGCGCTTTCTAAAGACGGCCACTAGCTTTGGCTCTGAAAAGGGGTTTAGGCAAAGCTGAGGCACAAGCAGGGAGGGACTGCTGGGTGCCACCTTCTGTGAAGCCATTAGGGAATAATTCAAATACCTCGCTTTGCTTTGACAGCTGATTAAAACACATATGTTGCGTTGAAGCTTTGAAACTTCGAGTTGTAATGATTTTTTCCCCCCGCCAGCCCGTAGGTTTTATTGGACAGGACCAAGCAGCGTGGAAGGGAGTGAAGTCTAGGGAGGCATTCAACAAATTGTACGAGCCCGGAGTCAAACTCAACGGAGATTTATTGTATCAAGAATTTGGCAGTATAGCTCCCCAAACGCTTTCTACATTTCTCGAGGAGTGACTGTTTTGATGTATTTTCATTTTTTTTTTCTGAACATGTTGTTAAACACAATCTGCAAAAAAGATAAAGCTGAGCGAATTGTGATCTGATCCACATGATGATCTAAATGGTAAATGGTCACATTTATATAGCGCTTTTCTACCTGCTTTAGGCACTCAAAGCGCTTTACATCAAGGAACCACTCACCCATTCACACTCATTCATACACCAGTGTACGCAGACACTGGAGGCAAGGTGGGTGAAGTGTCTTGCCCAAGGACACAACGACAGTGTGCGCCTGCGGGGATCGAACCGCTAACCCTCCGATTACAAGACGACCCGCTCTACTACTTGCGCCACCGTCGCCCCAATAATCTACTATTTTTAGAGATATGATGTCTGTTAACGAATTGGTTGACTGTAAAAAATAGCCTTTATTTCATTGAATTTTACCCAGATTTACCTTGACCAAACTCAAAAATCAGCACAACAACAGAACAGGAAACACAAGTGAAAGCTTTTTGCACAAAAAATGATTTGGTTGTTGTAGTTGTAGGCTGTTTTCATTAATTGTGGCACAAAATTGTTATCTTGGCAAGCCAGCCTGACTCATGCATGAGATACATTGGAAGACAGTCTGGGATTGCGCCTTTGTCTGGCTTTCAAATTGGAGATTAGATGCGGGACTGACAAACCCATTGTAAACCAATCAGGGAAACACGGATGTGACATAAACCCAATAGAAAGACTGGTGAAAACGCGCTTTTAATAGAATAGAATAGAAGAATAGAATATCCTTTATTGATCTCACAAGCGGAGAAATTCATTCAGATGAGAGAGCACCTTAGCAGCCCGATCGGTCATGCGCCAACTCTTTCTTTAGAACAAACAGGAATTCAGGAAGTTACAAGCAGTTACAAATTCATTCAGCCCAATAACAACACATGACATGACAT
>OMNZ01020676.1:6114-16992 GCA_900303255.1 Lesueurigobius sanzi | reverse complement strand
TATATATATATATATATATATATATATATATATATATATATATATATATATATATCACACACACACACCATATATTTCCAAGACAGCTCAAGAAGCACAACACAAACAACAATGATTCAATGTAATTTGTGCAATTACTATAGCTGTACTTGGAGTACTCTACGGGTTTGTCACTTGAAATAAACGCACTATTCTGACATTAAGTTAGTTCAAGTTGATAATGGAGTGAGGAGGATAAAATAGTAATGTTAATTTGCCTACAGAGAGGCAGCTGGCCTGAAGCGCTCCGGTTGTTTACCTAGACTTGTCTAATTGCTGGTGAATGAAATATCAAGTTGTGTTACGTTTGCTTATGTTTACAACGAGACTTGTATCAAAAGTACGATTTTTTTTTTTATAGTAACTAAACTATTCCCTAATTTTGCAGTAGTCAAGTGACAGTTGGACGTTATCTTCATTGAGAGAGTGCGGTCCACGCCCTTCCACATATGACGTTAGCTTCTGAGAGCTAATAGTTCAGCTAGCCTAATTAGCTGGTGTAGGCTAACCAGCTGTGGGCTGTCAAATTTCTTCCAAAATGTCATCACCTAAATTTAATAAATACGGTGATTATTAGCTTTGCATATGATTATTGCATCCTCAAAAGGAGCCGGTGCGTGCTGTTAATAGTAACTTATTACAGACGAGGCAAGAAGAAGTATTGCAAGGACTGAAGACACATGAGTAATAAACAAACTTACAGTTCCTGATGTCAGAGATGAAGACAGCCAGGCCACGCATCCCATCCCCTTTAGACACCGCGGGCATGTTTGTTCTCTCAAAAGATGATCTTCAGGGTGCGATCAACAATGCAAAACTGTCCCGGAGTGGTGCTGCTAACTAACTAGCTAGCAGGCAAGGCAAGGCAAGGCAGGCAACAAGGCGGTGTGAACTCCTGGGTGCCCCGCTGGATCTGTGACGGAGACAGGCAGGTCCAGGAACCAGACAGACCGAGGCGGGTAGGGACATTCAGTCAGAGTTCACCTCTCCACACCGCCACTGGAGGCTGTCTTCTGCACAACTGCTTTATGACAACAACAACAACACCAACACAGAGCTGTAGATTAAGGCGGGCTACTGTAAGCCTAATAGTCTATTGTATAAAGCAGTGTTTCCCAATCTTTTTGAGCCAAGGCACCCTTAAAAAAAAAAAAAAAAAAAAAAAAATCGCAAGCCACCCCACTAAACAAAAATATGACCCAAAAAAAGTATGTTTATTGAAATATAATGTATAGTCAGAATCTTTTCATCTAGTGTGACATCTGCCCCTGCTTTTGAACAAAACACCAAAATTCTTGCAGGAATGGAGGAGAGTCAGGAGACACACACAAAGATCATATCAACATAATCATACATTAATAACCCGGGAGTCTCATTGGCAGTATGACTGTGGGCTATTTTGGTAGATCATGTAATTGTCCTACCTGACCACTGCATACCGATCAGGTGAAATTTCTACGGCACCCCTGATGATTTTCTGCACCACTCTTGAATTGTATGTTTGTTCATAACATAGTCTACTTTCTTCTCCATTTTATTTTTAAATAGGGGAAGTATAAGTTGTGTGTTTTGTCCCATTTAAACCCTCATATTGTATACTTCAGAAAAGTAGGTGGCAGTGACTGTGCAGATTAGATGCTGCCACTGATGCTGCCACTGACACAAGGAAAAAGATTTGTCCCCATGTTATCGTACAGGTGGTGAAAGTTTTACTCAAAAAACTATTGAACTTATTTACAGGCCCTAGCCAAATTGGTGCCCTAGGCAAGATTGTTTTTTTGGCTAGATTTGCTATATATTTGCAAAAATACTATGTTATGAATTTGGTTCTTTCTTGTTTAGTTTAGTTTAGCTTAATGACAGAAGGTCTAAAAGACAACAAATAACCTTAACCTTAACCTTAGTAATGATTTGTGTTTGATGATGGCACATCATAGGTCCAGATCCAGACCTCCAGAGGTTTTAGTCCAGAATCCCCAAGCATATTCAATCCTTCAATATACATAAAATGTAAGCTTGAATTAACAATGAAATTAACAAGATGATGAACAAAATAAGATAACCTAGCTAAATCTATAGTTTTATTGAGCAGCTCTGCATTTTATACAAGTGCTAATATTTAACACCTCAATTTCAATGATATACTGTAACTGTCTGGAGTCGGACCCCGAACGAAGCATGAGGTAAAGTTTGTGGACCTCGAGCAATTTTAGTTGGGGGCCCCTGCTCTACAGTGTACTCAAGTCCTTCTGCTGGACTCAAATAATTTCATAGCAGACTTTTACAATACTGTGAAAATCATTCTTGTTTTTCACAGACAGCCCTTTGCACTAGCAAATGAAAGAAAATGTCAAAAGGCTTTCAATATAACAATTAAAAAGTTATATATAATGGTGACACAGACATTCGAAAGGTGAATTCTCTGTTGGCCTTTCTTAATGAATTGTATTTGACTCAACCTTCAACTGAGAGTCAAATTTGGTGCTCAATAGGCTACCTGTAGGAGTCGACAATGTCCACGTTTATATTATGAATGGTGCTCATTGCGCAAACATCACTGTTGTGCCTAAAACCAATAATTAACTCCTTTGTTTTAGATACAGTATATTGAGATCTAAGGAGTCCTCATCATACCATTCCTGGTATTTAGGGCCTGGCCATGACCTGAGACAGGGCCCTCAAACAAAGTTAGAAGAGCAGTGTCGTTGAATGTAACTGTCTTCTTGTGACGCTCTGCAGCTGTCAGTGTACAAAATAAAAGGGAGAGGACACAGCCTTGGGGTGAACCTATGTTAGAGGACCTTTTGCTGGATATCTGTTGATTTATCAAAACCTGCTGGATATTATTTTGTAAAAAAAAAAATCTAAAAACGCCAAAAACTGTAAAATGAGCACTGATTTAAATGTGAGGTGGACTGCAAGTTAGGAGGATAATAGGTGAGTTTCGGTGAGTCCCCACTCTTCCTATGATTAGATTTTTCCGCCATCCTGTAGAGACTAAGTGGTATCATACCAAGGACCGTGGTGAATTGGGAAGGTGACCAGAAAGAAAGAAAGCATTCCAGAGTGGTTCTTCTTCCTGAAGTAGCGTCATGGTAGCTTTGTGCGTCCTGTCTCCTGACAGGCAGTCAATCCCAGGAATGTGCCCCTAAAACTAAAGCAACATGTTTAATGCTTAGCTGTGCCTTCTAAAAGTGATATGACAGCAAATTGCAAAACCAGGTCCTGATAAAATAACGATTGTGATGCTTTAAATAAATCGTAAAGACATGTACCTGCACATACAGGCATATTTTACTGAAAGGTGTCTAAAGTGAGAATGCTTCTCAAATAGATCAATATTCTGCATTATTTTGACTTTTTAAACATCTTTGAACCCCTTAGTCTTGGGCAGTACAAATGAAATATAAAGATCTGAACAAAACTTTGTGGAGTTTATACATTAGCGTAATGACTCCACAGTGGTTAGTGCTCGTGCTTCACAGGTAGAAGGTCACAAGTTCACTCCCAGAGCCAGATGTGTGGAGTTTGCATATTTCCTGTGTCTGCGTAGTTTCCTCTGGGTTCTTTGGTTTCCACTACCACTAAAACATGTACAATAGGCCAGGATGAATGAGAGTGTGTATCTGAGTGCGAGTGTGGGTCAGCAAATGCAAATTATCCCATGGCTACGATCTGGGCTGATGTGTCCAAGTGCGTTCATTAACATGCACTGTCCGGACCAAATAAACAAATACATGAAAAATAAAATTCAAAACTACGGAAGAGGAATTTTGGCTCTCTTCTATTTGCAATAATTACTTAATCACTTCAGTTTAAGAGACACATTCACAATGAACTTATGATGAACTAATGATCAGTCCATCTTTGTTTGCAAGTTTACACAAAGGTTTATCTTTGCCTCCCGTTTTTATCTTCTGCACAAATAATTCATAATGATCATGATTAATTACTCATGATCATTAATGACTTCATTGCCTTAAGTAATTCAGTATTTAATCATGAAAACTAAGGAACTCTGTCAAGTGTCAACTCATGTTAATTAATAAGTCATGCTTATCATATAGAAATAATGTATGAATCCATCATGAATCCTCCATTGTGAGATCAATAAAAAACTATCTTATCTTATCATGAGTTAAGAATGAATTCAAATCGTGCGGGTCGCTTTTTGTTTTAAAGTTATGCGCAAAAGACGACAATATTGTAGATTTATTTTTTAAGCGCAATATGGCTTCCCCTCTATGGCAGATGGTTCACCTATGCTTATGGCAAATAGTTTCATTCTTCAGTAATATAGGGTTAATTATAGAGTCAGGCTAATATTTGAAAACTAATTGTAAAACATTTTTTTTTCTATTTTCATGTTTTGGGCCAGTTTGCTCTCTTAACATATAAACTTTCACCTGGAAACAAATAAATGACCTATTCTTTACAATAAGGAGTGTAATTATTGCACTGATTCAATGTTTCTCCATAGGACTATATGGGGAATTGTAACTTCAATGACCATTTTCTCAAAATCCATTTTTCTCACATTGTGGCGACAACATCTCCTACAGACTCCAAGCTTTCCAGTCTTGTACTTAACAATATTGTGAAGATATTTCCATATTTCATTCCAAGCCTGATTTATATTTGAACCATTTAAAAACAAGGCGAAATTTGTTTTTGTTTTTTACATATTTATTCATTAATAACTAGTTTATTCAAAATCTAAACTAGCTATTCAAAATCGCCTCTGAACGAATCTTTGTAACAACAAAATAAAACCATACATTTAAATTGGCTGTGACCAGTATTTAGATTTTGTCACCAAAAATATACATTTTGGCAATTATTATGCAACATAAAATTACAGAAGTCTTGAATACATTTTAACTCAGTCAGTAATACAGCAAAGGTTTCAAGCTGTGTCTCGCCTGAAGTACTTTGACCACCACTGATCACCATTATATCATCATCATCATCATCATGGGTAAGACATCGGCAACACAAAATGAACCCACTGCATCGCTCTCCAAAACTTTGAAGAGATTGCAAATGTGGGTCAGAGAAGGCCTTAAAGTTCAGGGGGCGAGACAGACTTGCCATGGTTAGGGTCAGGTGACCTCAACTTGTAAAATAACTGGGACCAGATGTGCAGTTTTGTGAGATATGATGGGATAGACTTGAGAGTGTTGCTATATTACAGAGTCAACCAGGTAAAAAACAGCAACCATTTCATGTGTTCATCCCCTAAACACATAGGCCTGTATTGTCTAGACCTAATTCAGCAGATCTCAAACCGTGCTACATGTACCACCGGCATGATTTAGTCCAATATAGATCTATTTTAGACCTGGTTTAGTCTTGATTTGATCTTGATCCAGACATGGCGAGATTACAGTATAGCAGCTCTACCACTGAGCCACAGCAAACATTTTACTTCTATTCTACTTCTGTTGTATTTTTGGCAATCCTTTCTTTTAGTAAGTCCAGCTAAACTGTATTTTTGATAAATACAGAAATGTGCCTGGGCTATAGACAAAACATTGAATGGACATTGTCTCCTCATGATCCAAAAAGCCCAGGTACTCTAATTGTATGAAGACAGTGCAGATGGATCACACTCTGAGATTGCTTTTCATTAAGCCTCTCAAAGGAGCAGAGCTTCACCAAGGTCAGATTCACTAATCACAAAATCCTGCACTGCAGAACTTGTTTCTTGTGAACCTCCATCATTCATTTAGTTCTCAGAGGGAGGCAGCAGGTCATATCCGCCTGTAAATGGGCTTTAAACAGGCCAGGCCTTGGATGCAGCCTGTAAGACTCAGGCTGGGAGAATTAGCCAGCCAGAACAAGACTTCCTGTCTATAATCGTGATTCACCAAGTGCTGGAAAAAACAATACAAGATATGTATATATTTTTTTTGCTTCATCATATATAAAAATAGTATAAGTTTTTACTCTTGTGAAAGGTCAATTGATGCCACATTGTAACACTGTAAATTTTTCTTTAATACTCTTTAATTAATTTAAAGTACAACACATTTATCCAATTAAAATCATTTCAAATGTCTCACAAGAAAAAAAAACTCTCTCTTTAAGTGTATTTTCTGGGTATCATTTTGGATGTCTGTGTCATTTTTGATTATTGAATGAAAGAGTGTACATTAAATGAAAGAAAGCATGAAGTGTAACTGTGTAGCCTTCTTCTTCTTGAAGGCAAAGGCCCATTGAAAATGTTCCTTTGCCAAAAAATACTGTTGAGAAGTTATTTGAGAGTTTTTGTTTTGAGAGTTTTTGGTTGCGAACTTAATGATCAATGCTTGAATCATCAACTGATGAAATAATGGATTTTTAATTTGTGACCATGACACATGGGGATTTGTGAGGTGCTTCTTTTTGTGCAGTGCTTACAGCATTTAAAACTAGTTCACCTTGATGCTTGGTGATAAAACAGGTCAGGCTATTTTATGGAATCCTGGAAACTGCAATGCAAAATTTATATAACAAAACAGTTTGTTTTTGCTGAGGTTATGCATGTTCTTAATAAGATCATGAGATATACAGTACATAAAGAGCAACGGAAGTATGACACATATCAAAAAGAATGTTGTAAAGAGGCTGGAAAAAGCTGAACTGCTGACTGGGGTTTACCTGCGCCCAGCTCTGGCACCATTATAAAACTATTTGTGTGGTCTACCTCCTGCTAATAATCCTGACAAAGTACGTCATGCCTCAGTGCTTCTCAGCATCATAAAATGACCAAGTGAATTAAGTCCAATAGTATGCACATAATACATGTATATTACAAGTTTATCAGAGGTCTTGCGCTGAAAAACTAGACAAATTCAAGCACTCATTAAAAAAAAAAGTAAATTGCTCACAGAAATTAGAAACATACATACATATTTATCAACTATATTTCATGACTGTTCAGCTCTAAGCATTCATAGCATTGTACAGTCACCGTGTCTTCACAAGCATTGTTGTCTGGGTCTATATCTATATACAGTAAGGATGGATTTTACTGAGCGTATTATCTTTAACCATAAAAAACCTATAAAAGGTCTATGCATAAATGTATTTGTTTATCTATACACTTACTGACACAAATGAACTGATTAAGTACCAATTTCCAAAATGTAGATACCAGAAAAAGCAACTCTTTCGATGTGGCGTCAAAGCCCTTTTCTTACTCACCATCCTGTTACTAATCACTCTCTTGCTAAAATAATTGTGCACCCTCCCTCCAGTGTGGCAATATAAATGCGGGTCCAGGGAGGTGTGCTAAAGCCAGCTGATGCATGCGCTCCCCTGCCTGCTCTGAGGCTGCCCACTCTGTTCTGATTATTGCTGAAAAATGCACGCCACTAAGACCGAAGGAGCCCACGTCGGACAGCAGTGTGACCCCGTGGACACTATTTACGAGGATGAGCAGATCCACAGTGAGGTACGTGAAGGGAAATTAATACTACTCCTCCAGTAAGTGTCAATGCGTTCAGATGTGATAGAATTTTGACTCAAGAATTCAGACCAATTTGAATGATTTGCGATTGCTTCAAAACAATTCAACTTGTGCCTGTTAGTTTTATATTTATCATGAAATTGAAATGTTTTTTACATGCTAATATCCTCCTAGGAGATTTATTTTTATTGCAACTTTAAACAACTTTCTACTAAACTATCTGAACTCAAAACCTATTTTGAATTTCGAGTTTGTAAAATGTTATATACATATATCATTTTATCTGCGTTCCATTGCAATTCTTGAAATTTTTAAGGAATCCTAAACCTTTCCTTATTGACAATGTGTTTGGAAGATGCAGTTGAACCTGTGACCGTTACTAAGAAACAAAGAAATGAATGAGCATACAGATTATCCCTTGTAATCTGTTCGCATACGCTGGATTACACTGGGTCCACCAAATCTGATTTAGAGTGCCTCAAGTTTATATTATGTCACCTCAATAGGCGCTAAGTGTAGAACGATGTTTCTTTTGGAGCAGTTATGACTCATGCGAAATGGTTGTGTGTGTGTTTTTATCTCAGATGCATAAACTCGCTGTCAGTAAAATTGATGAGAAACGGGACAAATGGAGTACAACACCTAGAAGGGCATCAAGCTCTGACCAAAGTGGCTCCACCATCCTATTTTCACTAAAAAATGAAGTTGGAGGACTTGTTAAGGCACTAAGGCTTTTCCAAGTAAGCTTTAGATGTAGAGTTCTTGCCGTTGTGTCTCGTGATGTGCTGTGTCCTATAATTCAGTGGTTATTACTGTACTGCGTTAGTCCTATTGTCCGTGTGTTTTGAACGCTGTCTCCCTTTGCAGGACAAGCATGTAAACCTGGTTCATATAGAGTCACGGAAATCCAAAAGAAGGAACTCGGACTTTGAGGTTTTTGTGGACTGTGACAGTGACCACATTCAACTCAAAGAGCTGGCTCAAGTTCTGAATAAACATGCAGAAGTTGTGGACATTTATCCCGCAGAGTCCTCTCTACCTGAGGATGGTACGTTATTAATACAGGATTTACAGTAAATGTTTGGCAAATGGTGACTTCTATAGTTTATTTTGCAGTGATGTCTGAAGTGCCCTGGTTTCCGATAAAGATCAATGACTTGGATCTGTGTGCGAACAGGGTCCTGATGTACGGATCAGACTTGGATGCAGATCACCCAGTAAGTTACAAAGATATCTTTTCTATAGTTAAATACACTATCTACTCTCTAGTAACGCATTACCAAGTAATCCAATGTTGGGGGTAACTCATTACAAAAGTTACTAGTTACAGAAATACATTACTTTTTTCAGTAACTGAGGTCAACAAAATACAGTAATATAGTAATACAGTAATATAGTTACAAGTGAAACTCCCCCCAAATAAGATGTAGCACCAAATCATTTGTAGAAAGAAGCTTGTGTAGTTAACGTCATCAAAACAAAACACGAAAGAATAGGAGTGACTGAGGAAAAGGAAATCTGACTGCACTTTTGCTCCGTGGCATTATTCTCACTACATTAATTTATAATTTGCCAAAAGTAACAGATTTAACAGATTTATGATGCGTCTGCGCGGACCAGCTGATGACATCAACATTCTCTGTTTTATACTGTGTTCCTAATGGATTTATTAAGCCCTGTGCAAAAGCCGAACGCAGTTGTGGTGTACAATTATTTCATGAAATATACAGTTTTTGAATTAATTTTGCGTTAATAAATAAATCAACGAATGAAGTAATGAGATTTATTTTAGAAAGAGTAATCAATTGAATTACTTTTATGGAGTAATCCCAACAACACTGCTCATAGTTAAAATTTTCCAAACTGTGATGGATCTTTATTTTCCAGGGATTCAAAGACAACATATACCGTAAAAGGAGGAAATACTTTGCAGATTTGGCCATGAGCTACAAACAGTGAGTATGTCATTATCTAATACACCCCTAGTTATAGGGATACCTTATTAAGTGGCTGGTATTTATAGAAAATTATGTGATCGAAATTTGTCTCACAGATAGTGTGATTACAATTTGCTTTGTGATATACTAGAAAAAAAAAAACTATATTAACATGAACTATGAGAAAAGTACGGAGCCCGGCAAGGGACATGAAGAAAAAAAAATGACAAAGGAGGAGAAAAAAAAAATCTGGACTTTGAAACTCAGGATCCCAAGTTTTTTGTTTTTTTTTAGTGGTGCGAGCTGGGAATAACGTTCCCTCCGAGTTACTGTATTCGAGTTGTCAGGTCGGAAAGTTTAACGAGAGAGAGTGAACAGTGTGGTTGTATTTATGTTCTCATAAATCATGTAACAAATCATTTATAGATCGAAGTTACTGTTTTGCTCTAGCCCATCCAGCGTCTTCACACCATGTACTGTACTTCCATGCTGCACACTTATGCGTGTTGTGTTTTAATATTTAGAATATATTCCTTAACTTCAGTGCATATTGTAATACTTAATAATCTACATACCATAATCTGGAGAATGTCCTCAGGTAATTCTCTAACAAGAGTCTCTAGTAGAACAGACTTAACCCATTAAGGCATTGAGGGGGTGGGGCTATTGCGAAAGGTTTCAAAGTCAGGATTTTATTTGATCTATTTCTTTCTCCTCCTTTTTTCCCCTTCATGTCGCTTTGCCGGACTCCGTTGGAATGTGCACAAAGCAGATATAAAATAAAAAAGGTTTTCTGCCATCTAAGTAATATTTCTCTTTGACTGAAGGATTGCCTGTCTAAATGCAAAATATAATTTTATTCACATAAATCTCCAAATTGAGGTATTTTGAGAATTATGTCATTTAGACACTTGTGGAATATGGTATTCTGGATAAAACAACCGAGTTTATTCAATGCTTTGTTTCTTGTTGTGACTCTGAAAATCCAATTGCCATCACATGTAGTTCCTTGTCTCTGCTGATTGACTCCTCTGAATAGTTCAACAGAGACTAGACTGGCTCGTGGTAGAGAAAGCGGTCTGCATTGGCATGCCTAGCCCAGGAGGGAAACTCTTTGAATCTAACTAGCCTTTGTGTTGTCAGCGGGGAGCCTATTCCACATATCGACTTCACAGCTGAGGAGGTGCGCACCTGGGGAGTCGTGTTCAGAGCGCTCAATATGCTCTATCCCACTCACGCCTGTAAGGAGTATCTGAAAAACCTGCCCCTGCTGACCAAACACTGCAACTACACCGAAGACAACATACCGCAGCTGGAGGATGTCTCGCACTTTCTCAGAGGTAGTCACTGGGATAACACAATTTAACTAGATTGTTTATAGCTTAAGAAGTGAAGATATTATTTACTGTATACAATTGTGGCCAAACTTTACATACTGTGGCAGAAGGT
>OMNZ01020674.1:0-14794 GCA_900303255.1 Lesueurigobius sanzi | reverse complement strand
GGAGAGATGAGAAAGAAAGGTACAGACAGAGGAAAGAGGAAAGGATGGGAGAGAAAAAGGTAGAGAGGGGATAGAAGGGAAGAATGGAACAGAGAAAAGATAGATGGGGTGGGAGAGAGGGTAAGAATGGAGGAGAGAAGAGAAAGGGGAATAAATAGGGTTAGAGAGAGAGAGAGAGAGAGAGAGAGAGAGAGAGAGAGAGAGAGAGAGAGGAGTGAGGTGTAGGTAGTAAGGTAGTGCAATCATTGCTGGATGCGGGCAGTGCTTCTTTAAACCTGTGTGAGATTGGAGATCAGTTTGTGCAACTCCACTCCGGGAAGAAAGAACCTAATAGAGGGACTTATAGCAGTTATTTTCTGAGCTTACTGGGCCAAAATAGCAGTGGGAAGCAGTGGAGAAAGTCAAATCCTCAAGGTGGAAGCGAAGTCAGAGATCATTGTTAAAGTTGGGGAGTAGAGTGCAGTCAGCGGGCGAGGCAGATGGAGGAGGAGTGAAGATTTATGGCAGTGTGAAGAGGCAGCCAGTATCCAGCTCCCATCTCCTTATTCCAACCAGCTGCTGATATAAGTTTTACTGCCGCCGCGAGTATTAGGCTGCTACATGTGTTCACTTTTTATTGCTGTTGTTGAATATAGCTCTCAAAACAGCCATTAAGCGAAGTGTCACTCTTGCACCTTACCCGCGCTCCGTTTCCAAATTTCTCAGCTTAGTTCCCCCTTTCTTCTGTTTTCAACCGTCAGTTTATCTTTGTGTTTTGAGATGCCTTAATTATACGCCGCCAAAATGGGCCCAACTGTTGCATGTTTCGGATATTATATTTGCAGACTGAGAAGATTAACATTGAGTGACTTTACAGAATGAAAATGCAATTGATTTTAGTAAAGCTGTGTAAATTAGTTGCAGGAACTGGCCTTGACAGTTTGCAATGCTACACACATACAGTATATTGTATTGCATTGATAGAGTGTAAAGAGTCAGATGAAACAAACAAGCAATTTTCAATGTGGGGAAGTGCTGATATAGCAGTTCATTGGCCGGAGATTGAACTGAATCAAAAAGTCTCCATAGAAAGACAATCCTAGATCTCTTGGATTTAGGTCGAATATCGGTTCCATATTAAATAGATGGCACATGATAATTTCTTCAGAAGTCAAGGTGGATTTGAAAGTGGGATTTACGGTGATTGAGAGCAGTCTTTGTTTCTATCAATAGTGCGGACAGGCTTAAGGCCAGCCTTTTGAATTGGTAATTCAATCTAACAGGAGAGGGATGAAAGCACATAGTAATACCTCACATTCGGTCTCTGGCTTTGTGCGGAGCACGTGCCTTTTCCATTTCCCCCAGTGAAATACATTTACGAAGAAAATTACTGAGATTGTTTGGTTAATAGCCCCTTTGAAGTTTTACATTACAGCTTTGAATATTAAGTAATAGATCTGAATGATAGTGGTGGCAATTTAATCTGGAGATGAGTCAATTATTATGGAGGCTCTCAATTCGTATGCAGAAAATTAATGTAAGGGAGAAAGAATAATTTGAATAGCACAGACCTCCATCAAGGCATTGCCCACACTACTTTAGAAACATTAGAAACACTTCTAATTTGGGGATAAATGCTCCACTCACTTACTGTTCTCGTTTCTCACAATAGAGAAAGGAGATATTCAAACTAATCTCCTGTACTGACCCCTAGTGACTGGAGTTGGTATATACACAATTTATCATACAGGATGTGAATGTGGACAAATTCTCAAAATATAACCAGAAATACTAACAGGCTACCAAACCAAAATGACAGCCTTGAATCAAGTTAACCGTCTCATAAACTCTAAGGGAATATGTGCGTCTCCAGATCATCACATGTGTGTGTGTGTGTGAAATGAATGGCCTCTAACATCGCAGACTTAACATTGCCCGCAACCTTTGTTTTGTTTTGTTTGTGTTGGCTGTTTGTTTTGCAGCTCTCTTCGCCTTAACTCACAGGGTAGTCGGGATAAGATGCCATCCCCAAGGTTAGCCCCATGTGCTTCTTCAACATAATCTTGCAAGACATATTTTGCCCGAGGCACATCCTCCGAATCCACGTATTTATAGGGCACTCGATATAACAGCAGCTTGACCCTGACAGCGGCCATCTTGTCTGCCCTACGTCCAACTGGAGTCATCCTCAGCGTGTTTAGTGTCTCATTAAAAAGCAGTCTGCCTCTACGGAATAGTAATGAGGGCCGCGAGCTGAAATCTATATGCTTTAATTAAGAAATCAGTGTTGCTTCCTCCTCAGGGCAACAGGCATTAGAAATATGTTCTTTGAACCAGGAATATACAGTGTGAGGATTAAGGCCTGGACAATACGCTTTTAGCAATTAGCAAAGACGTAAATGAAAGCCACCAACTGTCCGAACTATATCTCTCAAAAACGCGCCTCTTTTGTCAAAACCTTGAACATAACTCATCGTTTGCCCACAATTCCCCAAACCCTCCGTGTTGGAGCACTGGACGCATTCTCTCATTCACAGCTAACATGATGCCAAACATAGAACACATCTTCACACAAGTTTCAAATGGCGACACCTTCATTGTGAGCAGGTTTTGCCAGAAGAAAGTTGACAACAAAGAGTGCTTTGTGAATTCTGTTCCACAGTCTGTGTGTAGCTCTAAGTACTGTTAATCAGAGGTGATATGATCCTTGTATAGGACACTTCACGCGCCTTGCCTCCAGAATCTACAATATCTACAACTTTGTGAACCTGGCGATACGATACATACCTCGATACACAGGTCACAATACGATACATACCTCGATACACAGGTCACAATACGATACATACCTCGATACACAGGTCACAATACGATACATACCTCGATACACAGGTCACAATACGATACATACCTCGATACACAGGTCACAATACGATACATACCTCGATACACAGGTCACAATATGATACATACCTCGATACACAGGTCACGATACGATACATACCTCGATACACAGGTCACGATAAGATACATACCTCGATACACAGGTCACGATAAGATACATACCTCGATACACAGGTCACGATACGATACATACCTCGATACACAGGTCACGATACGATACATACCTCGATACACAGGTCACGATACGATCCATACCTCGATACACAGGTCACGATACGATCCATACCTCGATACACAGGTCACGATAAGATACATACCTCGATACAGAGCCTCAATACAATTTGACACAGTTCGATACGATTCAATAACAAAACATGGACCTAATGCTCATTAGTTAACCGTGAACATATCCATTTATTATAGTATTAGTATTGTATAGTATTATCTTTAATTTACAGTATTGAAGAATAAAGAACATAAAGTACATTTTGGGGTAAATGTTTGCAACATAAAGTGTTCAGAATAATTGGTCAGACACAGTGTAACTGATCTCAAGGTTCACAATACAAAATCTTTTCCATGATTCCCCCCCCCCCAGTCTTGCTGTCGTCTAACACCTGGGAGGAAGAACGATGCTAAGAGTATCTTTATTTTAAACTATATCTATATCTAGGAATCGATATTTTGAGCACACCCCTAGTATTTATGTGAATGTCTCTCCAGATAAGGGAACCAGCGAAGGCCGTGTCATCCCAGTACTCCTGCCTTTTATTCTAATGTAATCTAATTGTGTCAAAATGTTTAGTTTGAATATATTTTATGGTTCTGAGATGGAAAAGCTATTTCCTCTAAGGAGACAGCACCATTTATTCAAACTCGGAACGTGTCCAAAAGCCCAGTTGAGTTTTATTTTTAGTTTATTGCACTGTAGATACAATAAAAGCAATCATCAAGTACTAAATCCAAAAACGCTCTCTCTTTATTACGCTAATACTTTGATAGATTGTTATGAACAGCGTAAAGAACAACAGTCACTATAATAACAAAAGCCTTTGATCACGTTGGCTCCACATCGTCTGTTGGCATGTCCGACGTATAAACCGCGGGGAAAGTTTGTCATCGCGTTGCATGTTTCCAAAGTGCGTCTCACTCGTGCTAAGTTTGGTCCCTCCAGCTGCTGTGGACGCTTTTATCCGCCGTGTCCTTTTGGGTTAATGGAGTCCAGCCCGTCTCCTGATCTCCCTGCCAGAGCCGACTCTTAAAAATACCCTCTGATGATTGCTGCCTGTGATCCCGCTAATCAAATTCTTGCTATATACCAGAATAACAAGTAGGTAGCAAGAAGCGCGGGCACGTCAGGAGGCTTTCCCCAATCCGTCTTAGATCTAATTAACTTTTTGGTTCGAGACTTTACTCTGCACAAATTGGACTTTTTAATTTGTAATTGTGAACAATGCCGGCGCCCCGTGTTAACATAAAAGCTCAAGTGCACTAACAATACTCCCTTTATGTTCACTATCGCTAGAGATGTTATCTGGTGTAGGTTAGGATTCATTCAACTTCTAAAGCTTTGAATTTGGAACAATGTTGAAACACGAGGAGCAGCAGTTGCTCTTATCACATCCAGCGCTCGGGGGGTGTGTGAATAGGCATTTTTCACCATGCAATTTGATTCTAAATCTAAATAATGCACATAATGAGTACCTTTCAAATTTGATATCATTTGACGTCACACCGACTGAATGGTTTGGATCAGAAAAAGCAGTAACAAAGACTATGTAATTTCGATGTCTATGAAATGAATGAGAGCAATTTGAGAAAATGAGCGGAAGAGGGAAATATATGGCTTACATGTAAAAACTTGTATGAAAATGACTTTTGATAACAAGGAAATCTTGAAAAGTTATTCATGTAAATATGGGCGCTTTTCGGCCCATCTCAGTTCCTTTGAATGATCCTGCACAGTGACATGCAGGTTGTCACAATATTGACAGACTGGGATCCTATGCGCCCACAGTAGATACAGTGTGGCCAAAAGTTTACATACCCTGACTGAAAGCTAGTTTAAAAAAAATAATGGTAATTGAAAGCACCAAAATGATCTTGATCAAAAGTTTACATACCCCAGTTCTTAATACCTTGTATTGCCCCCCTTTAGCAACAACTACAACTTAAAACTATTTTGATAGTCCCTTATGCTGACAGAAGAACCCTAACAGGTTTTTGTCGCCAAGGCAGGCTAAATAAGCTCTTTTCATGAGATGTCACGATTCCGCCTTTTTCTACCTAATAGTCTATAGAGAATTCAGCGAATCTCTTGCTAATAAATCAATATTTTAAAATGACGCGCTGTACAGCAAGTTTCATTGGGATCACACATATCCAAACCTTTCTATAGAAAGTGAAAGCTTTACCAAACTACTCCTCTGTATTTAAAAAAGTAGCTTGTTTTTTTCATAGCTATTATGTCTTCAAACCATAGAGAGACTGTGATGGCTGGTGCGCATGCTCATAGTGCTCCTCCGGATGAACCATGAAAAGGGCCTGTTTTCCAAAGGAAGCTTGTGCATGCTTGCAAGGGCTAAAGATGCCGGTAAAAAATCAAAACACATTGACACCCAGTCAACATAGCTTTAAATGAGCTGCCACCTTGGTTGCGTTGGCAGTGAGCAGGTGTGACTGCTCTTTATCTGTGCTCACACACAACTTGACTGGGGCGCCCTTCCTATTCTCACTTAATTAAGTCTTGTGATTCCACAGTATTATGGCAGAATTAATGAGGCTTTTAATGAGCATTAGGAACACTTGGCTGAAGTCCGACATGCTTTACAGTGAACCGTAGACAGATTAGCACAGTTAGCATATAGCCAACATGGCCGCCACCATTATCTATGTTTTCAAACTGTTAATTGTTTTAGGGTGAATCTTATGGGGACAATTTTACACATTTTGGCTGCGGTCCAGAGTTTATCAGCTCCTCCAAAGAAATAAGCAGGCAAATGACTTTACTTAGCGCTGAGAGGCTGGAATAGTCATTTGTATTGTACGGCGTTCAATAATTTAACACAAGCAAGGACAATAAAAGATCCCTTAAGCTTATCGTCTGTGCAATTTAAAAAAATCTATAATGTACTTAGCCCAAAATGACTCCCCATTAGCATTAGTCAATGATAATAAGCATGTCCCATGCTGAGCACAAGTAATGTGTCTTTATGATAGAGGCATCAGTCTTTACTGAAGCAAAAATACAAAAACCCAACATTATCTGAAGCTGAGAAAGAGTGTGTTGTTGAGAATACACAAAAAAATGGTAACACTTTACAATAAGGGTACATGAATTAATTGTATAGTTATGTAAAACTATGTAAATGATTCTTGATTATGTTTTTTTTTTAATGTTAATTTTAGCTCTCTTCTGTTGGTAATTGTTCATTAAAACACAGTGAAACATATTTTACAATTACTGACCCCCCGCCTATCTCTTGCTTGTGTTAAAAATTCAATTAGTTTTGCAGATTTGACTTCGTGTCCAAACTTCTTCTTGTACAAAACTAACTTCTGTCTTCCCCTTAAACCCTCTTGCTTCTGCAGCCCTGTGCCAGCCGGGGTGCAAGCACGGGGAATGTGTGGGACCCAATAAGTGCAAGTGCCACGCTGGATTCACCGGCAAGACCTGCAATCAAGGTGAGCGCCGGCCCGGAACAGGGCTGTCACCGCAGCTTTGCTCATTGTGGCTCCGTTATAGGTCACTCACGCCGAAATGGAGACGCTAAGTTCTGGTCACAGAAGATGTATTATGACTTCAAATACCCCTCAGGCTTCCTTTACAATAGAGCAGCGCGATGAGGGTCAAGGAGTCAGATAAGGAGTCATCCAAGTTCATTTTGGAAGATTCGTTTTCACTTTGAGACCTTTTTGTATGGTGTTGGAGCACTGCAGAGGTGGAAAGTAACAAAGTAAAAAGTTGAAGTACAAGTAAAATGTATAGATTTTCTGTTTTTTTTTTACTTTACTTCAGTACATTTTATGGTGAGTACATTTACTTTTACTTCACAACATTTTAGAGTCTGTATCAGTGCTTTCTATTCCACTACATTTTTGAACTGCAGTATTTTGTAGTAGTTTATAGTAGTTATATATATATATAGTAGTTTAACCTCTTAAGCCCTGCTGTTTTTTCCGAATTTGGTAAACATATCCTCTGGAAGGCTTTAACAGCTTGTAAAATGTCTAAAATGTTCATATTGCTCTCATATGATATGAATGTCTATGGGGAGACTGTAGATGTGAAAAATTTTCAAGAAAATCATAGTGGGCCTGAGTAATTGAGGTTGAAAGACAGAAAACATGCATTCTGCCTAAAAAAAACCCACACATTACAGCAGGTCAGCAGCTTGTTTTCATTGTAAAGAAGCAAATAAACATCATAAATAGTAACTACATACTAATTATTGACTTTTTACCAACTGTTTATCTCTGTAACAATAAATAATTGAAAAGTTATTGAGGTTTCGATTTAATATAGACTAGGCGGAATCCCATTGTAATAAATAGGCCACAATTTGGCACTTTTTGGCCAGAAAAATTCAAATTTGTAATTGAAAATTTTGGATCCTATTTATATATTTGATCATAAAATACAGTTTTTCCAAGAAAAAAAATACACTTTTTAAAAAATAGATTAAAATAAACAAGGATTGTCTCTAAAAGTGGCAAGTCCCCAAAAATGGGGACCCTAGGGCTTAAGAGGTTAAACACATGTATTTTTGCAATAGCATTTCTATGACAGCCAAAGAATCTAGTTTCTTCTGTTTGACTTGTTTGTGTAGGTTCTCAGTCATACAGGAGTTGTCCATCGTAGGCAAAGATTCTTCAGTCTTCATCTGAAGAATCTTTGTCTGTTTGACTTTGGTTTAGTCCTGGTTTAAACCTGGTAGAGCATGGGGCGATATGGGCAAAAATGTATACCACGGTATAAAAGAGAAATGTTGCAATAATGAAAGCTTTTAGCAAACTGGGCAAATTCATGTCAATCCATTTATTTTTATTCTGTGGGTTTCATCTGGAAGATAATTGCTCGCACCTGCATTGCACCAGTCATATGGTTCCTTTACGAACACTTTCTTTCACCACAAAATCAGCTGTAGTGCACATGCAAATGATATCACATTTACCACGGTATTAAATGTACAATGGTATCCAAACATTTACCGGTATAACGGTGTACGATATGATATGGCCCAGACCTAACCTGGTTACCACACATTTAACTCTTAAAAATAAATAATAAAAATTTTAATCTGTATCTGTACTTTTACTTGAGTAAGAATATTGAGTATTTCGTCCACCACTGTAACACTGACAGTACACATTGCCAAGTGCTTTGGATGACTTATGTCAAGGCGTTATACAAATAAGATCCCCTTTCCCTATCAATTATTGTACTTATAGTAATATCAAGCACTTAAACATTGAACAGCAATTTGACTAATGTGTACTGGGGTTTGTTTACTGCTATTTGACCTCAGTTTATAATATAAGCTGTTTCAAATAGATAAGTACATTACAGTATGATATTCTTCTATAATATGTATTTGCCTTATTTACTTTGTTGATCTCAATTTAAAATATTTCCTGTTCCATCCATCCATCCATCTTCTTCCACTTATCCGTTGCCGGGTCGCAGGGGCAGCAGTCCACATTGCATCAGTCCCTTATGGCTCCTCCTGCAGGTGGTGGGTCCACAGGAGGACGCTCCTTCACCTCTGAGCAGCGTAACAGTCCTTGATTGTCTCTCATCATAAGGGGCTTCTGAACCGCTCTTGGTCTGACCCATCCCCTAGGACCTGTTTTCCATGGGAGACCCTACAGGAGCATAATGCCCCAGACAACAGAGCTCCAAGGTTCATTCGGGGGCTCAAACCCCTCCATCACGATAAGGTGGCAGTTCGATGAGGGATCTTTTTTTTTTTTTTCAATTTCAAAAATTTATATCAAATGCTCTATCATTCTTTTTTATATCTCAAAACCGCCTTGGGACCCTGAGGACAGAGTCCTGAGCCTCACTTTGGGACCCCATATTCTGCAGTATAGTGCTGTATAAGAGAACAAAAGGAGTTTTGAGTCCCATGTTTTGGGTGCAAACAACAGCAAAGTACAACTGACACGTCACCGAGGAATTCAAACTGTTATACTGTATTTGGAGCAAAAAATAGAAATGCACTTGAGGTGCCGTCTTGTTGAAAAACACATACTTCAGTCAGTCTTATTCATCATACACTCACTTCAATGCAATATTTTGCTTCATCTATTGGCAAGGACCGTATTGTAAAATATTGTGAGACTGTTCTATGGCATGTTATTAATCTTATCTTATTAATCTTAATTCTCTGGTTTTGGGCCAGTTTGCTGCACGTAACATTATACTTTCACGCAGAATCAAATAAATGACCTAATCTTTACAATAAAGAGGGTAATTATTGCACTGACTCAATGTTTCTCCATAGAACTATATGGGAAATGTAACTTCAATGACCACTTTCTCAAAATGCATTTTTCTCACATTGTGGTGACAGCATTTCCACTTTAGTAGCTCCTACAGACTTTCCAGCCTCGTACTTAACAATATTTTGAAGGTTCATTCATTATTTCTAGCCTGATTTGTTGATTGATTTTGACTGATTATTATCTGATTATACTGATTTATTTTTGAAACGAAGAAAACAAGGTCAAATTTGTATTTTTACAGATGTACAGTATTCACTAATAGCTAGTTAATTCAAAAACTAAAAAAGATATCCCAAATCCCCCCGGAACTAATCTTTGTAGCTGACATATCAACCAAATAAAACAATTTAGCATAGCATTGCATTTGAAAACATAAAATAACTTAACTTTCCAAACTGATACCACCCAAATTAATTTCCCCCATTCACCTGTCACCTGTGTCTCGCCTTACTCGCTTTCTACTCTTTGAAATATAGCAAAAGTTTGATTGAATTCCACGAAATACATACAAATGTGTATGGGGCAGTGGTGTTACCGGTCGAAAATCCTACATCAAAGACCGGACTACTCTAGAATATGTAAAGGTCCTCATCACAGATTCCTGCTCCGAGTGGCCAGCGCAGTACAATGCATGACAATCAGCTCCTTTGATATGGAAATTACAACTTGCCTTATGTTGTGCAGCCTCATAAGGATCAAACTACGAAACCAAAATCCAAATACATTATCAGAATACACTAGCACTTCTTTTCCCCTCTTGCCACGGGAAGCGACTTTACCCGTTTCGCTTCGGATATAGGTCCAATCCCGCTGACGTGTAACTACGGTGAAACATTGCCTGCGGCTATACCATCATTGTTTACCATGGCCCCACTTCAACCTCCGAAAAAAGAACGCTGGAGCGCATAGGCCATCCTGTCTGATCCCTCCAGTGCTTCCTCTCTGGAGACGATAACATCTCAATTACTGACCTGAGATAACTCGCCTGGCCCGGTGCAAACTCCTGTTATTGTGTGTGTGTTTTTGTGTGTGCCCTTCTGTAGCTCGCAGAATCTTTTTTTTTTTCTCCATCAGAATTCAGTACCAATTACAGATAGTGTTGGAAAAAAAAAAAAAAAAAAAAGCTTGCGTGCCTGCGTTATTCACGCCCTGGGACAGGAATAGGATAGTGTGTAATTAAAAACAAGGCGAGAACGTGGGGGGTGGCGCTGAAATCCTTTCTGGAATGTGCCAAATGGCTCACGGTGCATTGCCAGGCTATAGGTGGCTCCCGTCTGGCGATACACTTTGTCTTAATCTACCACAAAGGCGCGGCCAAAAAGGATCGCTGTCCCATATCCCACTACAATAGCGTCGGCTGCCACTGATCCGAGCCCGACTTGTGTGACAAATGCGATTCGGAGACCTTTTAAAGATGAAACTGTACTATTATAGTGCACATTCAACTCCCATTTGTACAATAAGCTTTTGAGAGCTTCACTTCTTATTTCGCCCTGAGTGGTACGTTTGCCCTTTCAGCCTGATCCCTGCTGTGATTTTGTATTTTTTTTTTGCAAGAAAAGTGCTGTGTGAAGGATTTGATGAGATATTGAAACACGGCCATAAGATTTTTATAAAAACAAAATAGTTTATGAAAGCCAAATATATCAAACATGCGTACAAGCATTCATGAAAGCTTTGCCTTGACAACAGCAGGCTAAGGAGCTTTAAAAATTTAAGAAAATACATTAGATCCTCCAAATGTTTCATTTTGATAATGAGAAAATAGCATTGTTTGGCCAAGCATTAGGAGCATGTTTGTATTGCTGACATTTGTTTTTGAGTTTCAAATCGACTCAATACTTTATTGGTCCCCATTGGGCAATTAAAAGACATACAACAAGTAGTGCCCCACAACCACAAGCAAACAAGGCTTGTTTGTTTGGGAGAATATGTTATGGGCTCAGAGCAAAGCTGATTATTCTAGCATGAATGGCTTTAGGACATTTCATTTGGTGATATGTCCCGAGATCATCAGTACCAAACTCATTTTTGGGTTGTGGACCAAAATTCTGCAGTCAGAGTGTGCAAATAAACATAAACATATCTATGTAAGAACATCGTAAATTTATAATATGAAAGTCATTTGTAGATGAGATGAAAAAATACATTAGTGCATATTTGATCATTTAGTGGCTGTGTGGTATGGCACCTTCTCTTTTCATCACAGTGGCCTTTATGCACCAGGATTAAATGTTTTTATAGTTTGACTGGTAGGTTTTCACTGTGTTGCCAGCAGCATCGGGGCGACGGTGGTGCAAGTAGTAGACCGGGTCGTCTTGTAATCGGAGGGTTAGTGGTTCGATCCCCGCAGGCGCACACTGTCGTTGTGTCCTTGGGCAAGACACTTCACCCACTTCACCCATGAGAGTGTGAATGGGTGAGTGGTTCCTTGATGTAAAGCGCTTTGAGTGCCTAAAGCAGGTAGAAAAGCGCTATGTGACCATTTACCATTTTACCATTTATCATAAAGTCTACTGAAGAGGAATGTAAAAGGCGCCATCTAACCACAACTCATCAAATTGTTTTTTGCCACTTTTTGGCAAGTTCCAGTTTTCCACTGTCTCCTTTCTCCTGTTTCTCAAATCTACTCTTCTCTTTTCTGTTGCATAATATACTGTAAATCATGAATGGAGAATTGCCTTGGCGGCCACCTTAACACTCAGGGGGAACAGATATGGCCCACGGGCCGCATGTTTGGCATTCCTGGCCTATAGGAGCTGTCTGAGGCAGTCCAGTCATCTCTACTCTCAGTTTTTGCAATGCTGTTGAAGAAACATTGTTTATTTTGTGAATTTATGAATTTATTGTACAAAGATAATGGATAATACGTTTGTGTAGGTTCTCAGTCGTACAGGAGTTGTCTATCGTAGGCAAAAATTCTTCAGTCTTCATCTGTACTCTGTAGTTGAAGTGTAGTGCTACACTTCAACTACAGAGTACATATGAAGACTGAAGAATTTTTGCCTATAATGGATAATAGAAAATTTTACTTTACCCCAGAAAAAGTCATTCATTTTTACTTTATTTTCCAATATCCTTTCCAAACCTTGCTTATTATGAAACATTGACTGGAGAGTTGCAGAGTTCTTTATTGAGGCTCTGTGTTAAACACTGACTGTGTCCAGAGTTGATGCACAGTGCAGTCCGTATTTATTGGCCTTGTAATATCCTGTCCCTGTGGAGCCTCTATTCATCTGGAGCAGGCAGATGAAGCAGCCTGAGTGAGAGCTGATATCTGACCTCACTGCTGCTGCGCAGGTCAAGAGGCTGCACATTATGAGAATATCTTGTGGCGAGATGAAAAGCACAAGATAGATTGTGGTTATTTTTCTTTGTTATTACAGCTCAGAGCAAATTACGCCCCTTTCCGTGACTCTGATTGGATTTCAAAGATAAATATCTGAAGATGGCGCATATTAAAGAAGGCAAGACTTTTATGCAGCACTCTGGATTTGCATATGGCCAACAGCAATGACAAATGCTCTACATCCAGCCTAATCAATTGGCGGACCGGGGGCCAGATCCGGCCCGCCAAAACATTTAGTCGGAACCACTGGCAATTATTAGGCTAACTGGCCATTTAAGACACACCTGCTAATGCTACTGCTACAGAGGATCAGGTTCAACAGCTGTGAGGGAGAGCTGCAGTGCATCCTTTTATTTACTCACATTAAGTAGCCATGTGCTTCTGGTGTGTATAGTCTCCCAAACCGCCTTTAGCACAACACTCAACCCATTTTTTTGTAGGATACATAAATTCCAATATGAGTAACAGCAATGAAGTTTATAATTGTGTTATTGGCTGAGTAATGTATAATCCATCTCATCTTATTTCTGTCAAGTCGGTGAAAGTCAACACGTCACAATGGCAGAAACTGAGCCTTGCACTTCTCAAGATATAGTGGCAGTTAAATACAAGTTAGTGTATTGTATTTCAAGTATGTGTGCTCTCCAAGGTTTCAAATGTATTTTTATCCTTAAAGTGCTTTTATTGTTGTTATACATTGTACTGTATATTTGAGCTACTGATACCAAATAATTGCTAGAATTTCTTTGTTTACTCTGTAAATTGCTGCATATGTCACTGCCCTGGTCGCCCAGGAAGCATGATCCGCCTGGAAGTTCCATATATGGGCATCCGCTGAGCCTCTGAAAACATGATGATATAATATATAATAAATATAATTTTGACTAGGACGGTTTTAATTGATATTCACGCACTTATATGCCAAAATTAAGCAAAAAGAAAATGTTGGCGAGAATACTTTTGTATCAAGCTAACAGCTGTGAGGCATTCAAGTGACTATGTGAAATTTCACTCTTCACGTCATAAGGCAATAACCTGAAGGGGTGACTTAAAATTCCCTCTAGATTTTGACAATGAACCTGCCCAGAATCTATAATTCACAAAGCATCACACGCAGGATTTAAGAGACCTGAGGGGAGAACGATCAGAAAGAAAGACGTATGTTATCCCCATTAATCACGGGGTCCTCAAATGTTTGCATTTCACAAAGTCTCTTTAACGCCTCATGGATCGTGCTCCGGGACGACGCCCCAGAACAATTAAGACAAACCCATGCGCTGTAAGTGGGAGGTGTGGACAGGGCCATGACCTGAAGCTACGATTAACGCAGACATTAAACGCCTCATGACACCGAACACACCACAACAAAGAATACTGCTGTGTTTATACCTAAACACATCACACACACTTTATCACACACATGCTGCTTCAAGAGCTGTTCATTTGTCATACCTAGGGCTGGGTACCTTTCATGTTTTTTCGATACTAGTACTTTAGCGATACCGATACCTGAACGATACCTTTTTCGATACCTATACTAAATTATTGGTCATCTACACAAAAAAGTAAATATCTAGAAGGTTAAATGACCCAAATTCATCTTATTTATCTAAATTTGAGCTGTTTTAGTGGCTCATTTGACCTAATTCTAACCACTTGTTTTGACTTGCTTCAATAGATTTCTACTTCCTTCTAGATTTCTACTTCCTTCTAGTTCCTTTTTTATTTAAATTCATTTAAAGAGAAAATAGGTCTGTTTTATTTCCCTAATTCAAGTGAGATTACCTTAGAATCAGTAAAAATTGTCTATATACAGTATAAATAATCTAATAATAATGTCTATATATAAATAATCTAATAATAAACAAATAATCTAGATGACAGTAGTAAATGTGCCTAATCTAGTCAAAACTGCTCTAAACAAGACTAATATTCTCAAATCGAGTCATTTATCCTCGTGCTTGATTTTAGTTTTGTTGTAGAACCATAAAGATCATTTTTTTCTATAAAATACTGTTTCTTTTAGTGTTTTTATCATTTATTTGAGCTGAAACA
>OMNZ01020665.1:0-13481 GCA_900303255.1 Lesueurigobius sanzi | reverse complement strand
TGGTTTAGACCTTGATTTCAGTCTCTGCTTTAGTCCTGGTTTAGGCTTAGTTTTCTCCTGGTTTAGTTCTGGTTTAGACCTAGTTTTGTCCTGGTTTAGTCTTTTTGTAGTCCTGGTTTAGTCTTTTTGTAGTCCTGGTTTAGTCTTTTTGTAGTCCTGGTTTAGTCTTTTTGTAGTCCTGGTTTAGTCTTTTTGTAGTCCTGGTTTAGACTTTTTGTAGTCCTGGTTTAGTCTTTTTGTAGTCCTGGTTTAGTCTTGCTCTAGTCCTGAGTGTGTAGACCTTTAGTCTTGTTCTAGTCCTGGTTTTAGTGTGTAGTCTTCCTTAGAAGAAAAAAATATATAGCGCTTCTTTGGTTCCTGTTTTGGAAAGAATTAAGGGTTGAACTGAAATGTCTACACTGTTATTATTCTGTCCTTTATGCTTTACAGTGTTGTAGGTGTGCTTTACAGTGTTGTAGGTGTGCTTTACAGTGTTGTAGGTGTGGATGTAGATGTGGTTTATACATTTTAACAAAATGCAGGACCTTCTAATTCTGATCAGTCCACTTAAAGCTTATTTTGATAACCATTGTTCAAACCACACTCACTTTTTGCCCCGTCACACCACTGACAGCCATTTGACAGGGGGGGGCTATCTAAATGAGATGTAAATGAGCCCTATTGTCTATCCCAGCAGCAGAGAGAGGTGAGAAGTTCTCGATCTTTAAAGCCAGATTTCTCAGGTTTGAGGATCTATGAGGGCCTACCTTCAAGTGGCCACAACTTCTTCAAATATGATCAGATTCCCATGTGTTGCACATCATTGGAAAGCTTGGAGACTACATTTTCAGAATCTGATAATAACTCAAAATGCCCAAAATAGACTTGTTCCACATTTTCCTATGGACTGTCACATTTTTAGATTTTGGTTTTGAAGTTCTTGGGTAATTCTTGTTTAATTGTATCGTTCTGCGTTGTTCCGTGCAGTGTTTGGTTCCACATGATTGTTTTTCAAGGGTTGTATCTTTCATTTTAGGGCCTGGTTGTAGTATATGTAGTTGTCAGTGTTTGCATAATCTTTTCACGTTGTTTTTCCTTTTCAATTTGTAAATAAAAACCTAATCCCACCATTTTTATACGTTAAAACTATAATCTTCACACATGTAAATAGCATTAGAAATTGTTGCAGCATCAACTCAAATAAAGAAAATCAGGTTTGTGTCAATGTTGTAGAATTTATTGAGGAGCCGGAGCCAATACGACTCTATGGAAGAGAGAGACTGTTTTTGAAAGAAATTTCCAAAATGAAAATATCCAAATGTTTTCCCTGATCATTATTTGATAGTGATGTGAGTCACAAACCTGCCATATTATTCTTATGGCTGAAAGTCCTTCCTACAGGACAACATACCCCAGGAAATTTGTTATAACTCACATGTGATTTCCTGCATTCTGGTGCATTTTCGCTAACACAAGCATTCATTTTGACTTGCTCCCTGTACACACTCCAGGATAGAACCATATGTTTGCAAACTGTAGCTCTAACTTTCTGTGGCCATTACTTTTACCAAGACATAACTATCCCGCTTACTTATGTGCTCTTGTTTAAGGATGGACGTCCGATGCCTATTATTCAGAGAAATGCGGGAGCACTTGAGGCAGCCGTCGGCCTGCGGGGGACTTTGTTAGCATTGAGAGGTTTAGCCTGTCTCCATTTTACTCTGGACTCATCAATCCACTAAAAGCGCAATCCACCGCCACAAAGTTAATCACTGCACCCTCGCTCTGTCACAATAAGTACCTTTGCTAACTCTTCATTTGGCCCTTCCTGCTCCTCACCTCCGCTCATAAATAAACAAATTAACTGCGCGCCAGCCTCATAGCAGAATAAGCTGGCCCTTAACTCCAGCATGGGTCGGTATACGGTGGCGTCTCTCATATATTCTTGTTCACTGCTTTCCCTGCACGTCGCATGGGCTGTGGGTCAGAGGAATACTAATCATGGCTGCTGTCCTGCTGTAGAGAGGAGAGAGCCTCGGTAAATAATCAGCAACAATGGGAGCGAGACTGCAGCCAAATTGAAGAAGTGATATCCCCGGCAATGACAGGTACGTGGACAAACACTCGGTATAGATCTGGAAGAAAGTCAACTGCTGGAGGACAATATGCAGAAAGTTAAGATCAGTTAATGCTCATTTTGTACTGAATCTGTGTGCATTTTGCCAATGGAAATAGCATGGTACTAATGGGCTTTATCTCTTCAGTCTTCATCTGTACTCTGCAGTTGAAGTGTAGGACGTTCCACTCTTTATCCAAAGATCTGCTCATTTGCTGACAAAATTCTTTGGATAAAGAGAGAAATGTCTTACACTTCAACTACAGAGTACAGACCACCAGGGGGCCCCCAATAGTGCATGTATTTGTAGATGTTGTGTGCCTCCTACATTTCCCTCCAATGTCTCCTCAAAATAACAAAAAGAGATCTAGAAAGTCACATTTTCTTAAAATTAGTGTATTTGACCTGGATTTGAGTAACTCATTTCAAGAGATGTCATAGTCGGGGATGTTTTTTTTTTACACTTAAATCAAGAAAAGATTTTGAGTGCAATGACATTTCTCTTCTTAATTTAACAGTAAAAATCTATATTATTCTCTTCAGGTCTAGATTTATATACAGTATAGTCAGGTTCAAGGGTGGGGGAATTGGATGTGTTTGTGGGGATATAGCTCTATCCGAAATTAGGTTGCGAGGGCCCCATCACATAATTTCGCTTAGGGCCCTGTGAACGCTTGGGCCGGCCCTGCTATAATGGGCTTTATGCACGCGCGTGATACGTGACTTCCAAATGAATTCTCCGTTCTCTTCCTCTCCCGGTATTTCCCTATTTATTATTTTATTTATTTATTTTAACTTAAGAAAAGGTACAGTGACGAACAATCAATTTGAGGGGCGTGATGGAGGCCACCCAAAAAACCCTCAAGGGGCTGAACTCGCTGCAACCTCCAGTAAACTAAACGACTACAAAACATAGCTTCAAAAACACGACAGAAAATTTCACATGTGCAAAGATGTGACAGACAATGTTTCAAAAAACAGGTTAGTAAAGTTAGTAAGATATGCCTAGTGGAAAATTACTCAGCTCAGAAACAATCTTTTCAAAGCTTTTGAATTGAGATATTGAGAGCTCTGTGAGGTGAGTTGGGAGTTTATTCCATATTTTGGGTCCTCTGTACAGAGCACTTAGCTGTGATTCAGTGGTCCGCGGAAAGGGAGCCCTGATGAGATGGCTACTCTGAGTTGTATACCCGTTGTTAAATCTTGTTCAGATGTCTCGTCCAAATGAATAAATGGCTCTCGATTACATTTCAAGTTTGTTAAAAGTATTTGGGAATAGTTTGATGAGCGGCGGAGCTTGTGGTTCAAAGTAACGAGGATCTGGGTTCAATCCCTGAGCCGGACGGGACCTTTCTGTGTGGAGTTTGCATGTTCTGCCTGTGTCGGCGTAGGTTTCCAACAAAAACACGTGCAACAAGTCAGAAAGAATGAAAGTGAGAGTGGTTGTAGTGGCAGATGTCACAGAATGAGTGAAGTAAAAGTAAAAAGTATTCATCATAAAAGTGACTTAAGTAAAGTAAAAGCACTTCAAATGTTTACTTATTCCACGTCTGCACGCAGCTGTTTAGCTTCTCACAGCGAGCTCGACGTTCCTAAATCAACTCACTCTACCTCATGTTTTTCTTTTCGCAGCGCACCTCTCGATTTATCAAAGCAATTTATCTCTTGGAGCTGTTCCTTGCATGCTTTTAAATGGTAAACCTGCGATGAGCGATGGTGTGGTCACTGTCTGTTTCCTGGGGGGGATTTGTAAAGTGTTGTTTATTCTGTCTTTGGCAGAAAACTTTCAAATCTTCAGAGAAACAGCTTGTCTGTCTGGACGGGTGATCCTGCGGGTAAAGACTGACAAATGCGATGTAAACTGAACATGGAGCTATTTGTATCACTAACTAATGGGTTCGAGAAAGAGCATTTTTGTCTCTTATTTTCACTGTGATTTGTCAATCACTGCACAAATGACTTCAATTTTTGTATTATTTTTTACGAAAAGCCATTAAGTAACATGATTTGTGAAAGTGTTTGGGAAATGAGGACATTGAGGACAGATAAACTACTGGACAAACGCACCGTGACCAATCTCGCGGGCTGTTTATGTGGATATCAGAGCGCTATTTGTGCTGCAAATCATGTAACAATGTTTCATTAAGCAACGGAATTAGATGGAGCCCAAATGGAGCAGCAGATGAATTTTTAAACAGTCATTACAGATCTTTTAGGAAAGAATAATGTGAGTAATGATTTGATTACAATGTGGTTAGAAACATTATTTTTTGGCCTTGGCTTTTGCTCTTGAAAAAGCAGCCTTTCCTGGAACATAGTCATTTTAGACAATATTGCAATTATATATAAAGACAGTGTAGCTCCAGTGTTGAAGTGAAAGTTAAGACTTTTTAAAGCCAAGTAAAAATGAACGCCACTATTTGACGCTATTAGCAATGAATTCATATAAAATAAGATTTAAAAAAAACTGATAATAAATATAATATACTGTTATTGTAAATATACTGATAAAAATAATAAAGATAAAACTAAAAAAAAAGTGTTATCAGTCACCTTGAAAAAAATCTCAGAGTAATCATGGACTCAAAAACATCGCCAAGATCAGAGGTCTAGTCAGTGTACGGGGCCCCAACTGGCGAACCTGGGTCCAAATCTGAACCTCCAGAGACTTTAGTCCGGACCCCAAAGCTTTAAGTTAACAATATAGTTACCACAGTGAATTAAAATAGCGAAATGACTCATTGTTCAGCCCTGCTTTGTAAATAGACTACCTGGCTTAAGTTTGACATGGTTAAGACCAATGACCGTATATGTCTGAACCCCGAACATACCCCGAAGGTTCCAAAGGTATAGTTTGTGGACCTCAAGCAGATTTAGTTGGGGTCCCGTAGTGTCTAAACCAGTGAGAGACTAATGCATTTTCCTCCAGCAGGTTAGACCACTGTAATGGCTGCTCACTGATGCGCATTGTGGAACTTTTTACACCAAAAAAAAAAAAACTTATTTGTGCATATTTGATCTTTTAGTGACCCAGCAGCTGTATGGTTGGTTATAGCATGACACCTTCACTTTCCATCACAGCGGCCTTTATGATGCTCCAGGATCAACTGTTTTTAGGGTATGGTAGGTTTTCACTGGGTTGCCATAGAGGAATGTGACTTTGCTGCAGCTTTACATTCACCACCTGTTCGTCACTGTGAAAATACATGTGTTTAAGCCACTATTTGAAATACTCTGACTACAGTTAAAAATGTAGTGGATTCGAAACAGATACAGAAAATATACTTTTCTAGTTTCCACAACTGCTCCGCGCTCACCTTCTCCATCTACAGCATTTCTTAATTTTTCCTTTATGCCTCATAATCCTCCTTCCTTCCTTCCCGTCTATTGTATCTCTTGTCTCTCATCACATGCACAACAAGCGCTAATGTAGCATAGGCCGCGATGTCTCCAAGAGGTGCATATAGACGTCTCGATGGTCCCTGCGAGGCCCATTTGTAACACGGGTTGCTGTATGTGCACATGTGGGAGATTGAGAACGTTTGGCCCAAGAAACGGCGCCCGCTAATGACCAATTATCGACAAACGAGGAGCGGCAAATGGCGTTTTCATCTGCTGGTGGTGTGCATATGGCTGTGCATGTGTTCCTATACAAACAGGCTGTCCATTACCACACACACACTTGTCTTCCGCACACAATACAACGGAGTACATTTGCTGTGACTGGCTGTACACAAACACCTGATTGTAAAGGACTAAGGAAATCAGTTTATCGTTCACTATCCTGTGTTGAATGTCGTAGAAATACAACTAAAGTCCTTGGAATAGATAGAGAACTGAGTCAGGCATTCACGGCGATGCCTCCAATGATCCTTTTCATGATGGCTGAGTGGTGAACATATAGGAAAATACATCACATACATAACAAATACAGTAATGAGAGAGGGTGATGAGTGCTAGGGTTGGAGTTTATCACGAAGGATCCATGCGAGAGAAAAAAAAGCTCTTTTTAAATTAGGAATATACACATAGCCTCCTATGAGAAGAAGATACTTAAACAAGAGCCTTATTAAGAGGCTGATTGGGTTTCTGTTCGCCAAGGAGCGAGGTTATGCTTGTAATGCCACATAAACTATGAAATCGCCCAAATTCTATTGTTCGCAGGCTGTACATGCACACGGACGTTTAAGGCAGTGGTTTAGTCAGACTTGGACGACTTCATTTATTTCTCTGAGGAGGGAGTAGTACTTTTCCAAAGACGGTATCTGAGCCTGAACAGCATAGACAGTGCGTGAACCTGACTGTTCAGTGTCAGACTTATGTCCAGGGATTAGTTCCTAAAAGCACAGACAGAGTTGATGCGGGATCATTCCTACTTGACTGCTTCAAAGACAGTGCCGATACGCACTCGTGCATGGGTATGAGCGTTATTGATGAGCAGCTGTGCTTTGTTTAAGTATAAAGACAACAAATTATATATGTTTTACACAAAGGTCGTGAGTTGTGGCCACATTTTCATTTTATTCTTTGTGATTTCTGAACAAATAAAAGTTGAAATCAACTATTTCATATGTCATCAAACGTGACTTCCTCAAACTGACTTCCCCTCGCCGCTTTCCTCTCCTCTCCTCGTGTCTTTGCAGTGTTTGCAAAGTTTGGGCCTCATTTTGTGTGCAGAGAGCTTTATAAAGGAGACCCCAGGCCATCCAATAAACACCTTTATTCATTAAGTACATTTCTTGCTCCTGTATCTTCACTTTTACTTAGAGGTGCATTGTGGAACTTTCTATGCGGACAAACAACTTGAGGTTTTCACTCCGTTGCAATGGAGATGGTTCCATCAAAAGTGAAAACCTACCAGAAACCCATTCAGAAATTCATTCCTTTTTATCCTGGTGCATCATGGAGGCGCCATGCTAACCACCCATACAGCCACAGTCTTCACATAGAAAGTTGTACAATACCCCTTTAAGTGTATTTTAAGAAAACTGAGGTCAAATGGCAAAGTAAAACATGTACATCAAATAATAATGTTGCTGGGTTGTGGCCTGAAAAGTTTGAAAACATTGAAATTTGTGCTAGTAAAAAAAAGTAAAATACTCTTAATTGGATATCAAGATATCATTTTTGGCAACTTCTTTTTCTTTTTTTTTTTTTAAATACAGTTTCATCTCTCTCTATATATACAGTATATCTTTTGACATCCCAGAAGTGCCACAGCCCACTGGGAAACATCCTGGTTCTCCTGATTACCCAGCATGCAACTAGGGCACGAGTAGAGACAGGGTGAGAGGGAAAGAGAGAAAGAGGAGGGAAAGATGGATAATGACACAGAGAGAGAGAGAGATTCGTGGGCTGAATATTGGATTCTCCCGAAAGTCAATAAAAGCCGTGATCATTAATGTGAATAAATATTCGCTGCCCTCAAAGCTATTTCAGGACTTTCCAATTGCTACTGTGGCCACTTTTTTATTATTTATTTCACGGTATTGTGCTGACACGAACACACTCGGCGATGCGTGTGTTTTCAAAAGAAAGTGGACTTGCCAATAACACGCAGACAGCTCTATTAAAATGGATTACCTCTCCCTCCTCGCATATATAGCCTTCTTCTTCTTCTGCCGTGCACGCTACAGCAAACCCTGAAGAAATAATAGATATATATACACACGATTCTTGTCATAGCTTTTTGCAATAGATTGGCTTTTTGTAAAATATCCGTTTCCCCCCAGGAGCAAGAAGCAGTTATTTCAAAGCCAGGGAAAACGATTTGCTGAGGAAGTCGTATATAGATATAGATATTATCTTCTGTGGCAAAAATAGCTCCAATTTGAGTGACATTTTCATGGCATGAAGTTTAAATTTTATTGGATTTAATGTCTAATAGACTACACAGACTAATTTTGATTGAGATTTTTTTTATGTCAGAGCGTAGATGTGTCATTTGTTTTTCATTTCACATGCAGCTGTGATATACTAATGCTTTTCTAAAGCTTAAGTAAAAATAGAACAAACTCACAAACTTATTTTGCAATGTTTTGTCAAGTCATTATCAGGAAATCACTCCAACGAAAGGAGCACTAGAGCAGACACAATGAAAACAGGACAGGCTCATACATTCATCCATTACAACACATCCACAATAAATAGGTTCCTATACAGTAGATAAATAGACTTTTGAAGGACATTTTTAGATGTTTGTTCAATTTTACAACTTTCAATCAGTATTTAGCCTACACTCGTTGCTTTTTGTTATTTTAGATGATTTTGAATGATTAGGCTCAAAACATTTCTTGTCGAAATAGCTTATAGTCAGGTCAGCTAGGTATCAGTACTAAACCTACAGCATAAGCAAGGCTGCTATAGGAGCTAAAATGCTGGGAGAAGTACGGCAAATTGAGCCCTATCCTCTTGTCCTTCTCACTGTATAAATTATGTTGCAATATTTAGTTATACTTTTACATTTAGTCTGTTCATTGCTATTTACGTTGTGTCCTTTTTCTCTGTCCTTATCCCTGTCCGTCTCGGACGGGGAGTGGTAGTTCCCTGGCTGTCCGGTGGACTGCGAACTCAGAATTGAACAACAGCCTTCGCCATAGTGACGCCACGGGACTTGTCGGGGGTAGCCTCTGCAGCTCTGGCTGGACACAGCTACGGGACTCGTCGGCCTGGGAACCATCTGGCCCATCCGTTCATAGGAGTGGATCCCTTCCCCAATGTGGTTCTCCTTGAGGTTTCTCCGTTTTGTCCCACATGGTTTTCTTGAGTTTTTCCTTGCTGTGGGGGAGGGTCTAAGGATGTGGGAAACCCCAGACTGACATTTCATTGTTTGATGTTTGATATTGACTTGTTTTGTGTTTGTACCGACCTCTGAGATGACTCCTGCTGTGATATTGGGCGTTACAGAAACTGATTGATTGATTGAATGCTGGACATTATTATTGGGGGGGCCCTGGGATCTTTTAAACAATGAACAAATGTAATGTCCAAACAATGTAATGTAAACATTAGTGATGGGATTTATGGCTCTTTACAGGGAGCCAAATCTTTAGGATCCATTCATTTCAAAGATCTGTTCAAAAGACTCCCCTTTTATATTGTTTTTTAAACATCATATTATGGGTAGATATTAGGCTGACTGGCACATTTCTTAAATTTAACCAAAAGGACTAAAACTGGACTAAACCAAGTCTAAAACTGGACAAAATCAGGTCTACGTCAGGACTAAACTAGACCAGTGATAAATCAGGACTAAACCAAATGATGGACATGAGTTTTATTCCTTATCAACCTGTTTGTGAATCAATTTTTGAGCCACAGTCAATGGAAAAAGGTTACATCTGTCTGATAAATCATTTGGTTACATCTGTCTGACAAATCATTTTTAGTGCAAAGATCTTTCATTTCTGTCGCCTTCTCTGCTGTTGTGCTGATTCTTGAGTCCATTTAGGGTAAATCCACGTCAAATTGAGTGAGTAAAAGAGATCTGGCTCTTTTCACAATTGAGATCAAAGAGCCGATTCGGTAATGAACGTCACATCACTAGTAAACATTATCCCCCATCCTTAGACCCTTCTTTGTGGCATGGAAAAAAAACAAAACAAGAAACATGATTAGCAGCTGCTGCTGGAGGAGAAAATGTTGGAAAGAATTGTGACACCTATCAATCGCACAGAGATTGATGCAGCTATCGTTCTTTGTGGCGTGTCCCAGTCTGTCCGATAAGCCCGAAAAACCCAGAATAGAACAAAGCGCGATGTCATGTGAATGTAACCGATTAGGCTGCATTGATTACCAACCTTTTATTCTTAGTGATCCCTATTTTACCAAATTAATTGGCAATCCTCAATGGTTCATAAAGATATTTGGTGCAAAACAGTGAATACTGAAAATAAAGTTGCTTCATTTTAATGCTGTCTTTGGACTAATGGTCTGCAGCTCTGAGTCTGAGCCCAGGGGGTTCCGTTCTCAACACCAAAGCACTTTAGTCGCAGCGTTTGCTCTTAAAACACAGGGTCATATGCAGCGCAATTTAGTTCTGACTGCAAGGATTTTTATGTGTATCTTGAATGACAATAGGCAAGGCAAGATCATTTGTCGAGCAAAGTCAATTCAAGTAGTTCAAGTATATTTTATTATTCATGCTTGTCGTGCAAAGAGTGAATTTCAACTTGCAATTAAAACATTTCCAGAATAAAGTAGGGCTGAAACAATTAATCGACAACTAATCTATTGAAATATTGTCGACTATTTTAGAAATCGATTATGATACACAAACTCAGACAGAGCAAGAATCCATCAAAATGTTAATTCTAGAGGTTCTGTTCTTCGAAATGAGGAATGGCATGTTCGGATATTGTTAAAACGCTTTCCCAAACACAGTACTTTTAAGTTTATTCTATCAAGACGTCCTCAAACGGCACCACTTTAGCTTCATGTGGCAAACAGTATATAAAAATACAATTTGCATGCACCTTATGTGGCCAAACAATGAATCAATTAATTGTAAATACTGTATAATTGACCGATTAATCGATTACCAAAATAATCGTGACTTAAAGACCTAAGTCAAAGTGCTTGACAGTTACATGAAATTACAAGCAAATACAATCAATCCATAAAAATATATATAATAATTCCATTAAAAGCGAAGAGTGCAGAGAGGCCAGTCTCACATCTTTACACTGTTCCAGATTTTAGCTGATTAAAGCTACAACACAGCCTCATCATGTTTAGTCCTGACTCTGGGACATTAGGCCTACCAGTGCATCCAGCATCATGTCATAATAAAATCCCATTTATTATTACAGGTGTCTTTATGGAAGCTTGTTTGATGGCTCCACCTTCACCCTGCGCTAATATCATATCACTCATGCTTAATTTGCGCAAACAGCACCAGGGAAAGTTAGACGCGTCAACGTACATTCACATATGGCTTGACACGGAAAGTTGGCCATTTTATTTTCATTGCAACAAGTACAATGAAATTTAAAGTGCAGTCCAGTTGGTACATTCCACAACAAAAAAAACTTTCAATAAATGTTTAAAATGACACATGCACACACTCAGTTACATTAGGCCTATGGTCGGTTACATTTGACAGCATTCAGTGTGGCTACTGCACTTGGATAAAACCTGTTCTTAAATCTATTTGTGGACCTGTAGCTACTGCCTGAAGGTAGTAATTGAAAGAGGGAGTGTACTGGATGTGTCTCTGATGGTTTGGGCCTTGTGTATAGCTCTGTCAGAGAGTTGTACCACACACACTTGAGTATGTGAGGATGCTCTCGATCGAGCACCTATAGAAGGACACCAGCAGTCTCTCTGGCAGATGTTGTTTTTCCTTAGGATCTTCAGGAAATACCCTGCTACATCCTTCGTCTATAATAGGGATGGGCTCAAAACTAGTATCAATATACATGTGCTCATAAATGTACATACCCTTTTAATCTTTTGGCCATTTTTCATAGAATATGAACGATAACACAATCCACTCATGGTTAGTGGTTGTGCAAAGCCATTTTTTTGTCAAAGAACTGAGTTTACTCTTCATCATATCATCATCAATCATAAAGAAACAGAAACTATTCAAATGTCCCTGATCTAACGTTTACATGACCTTCAACAACTGCCAGGAAAATTTCTCAGGAGCAAAGAAAAACTCACTTCAGCTGAAATACAGGACTCTGACAAAATTGGACTCTCTGAGAAAAATTTATGTTTGTTTCAAGATACACAATATGTAAACTTTTGATCAAGGATATTTGGCTAGTTTCTAGCTGAAAACAGTTTTTTATTTTTTTTATTTTTACAATAAATGGCTCCACGCAACCACTAGCCATGAGTGAAGTAAAGGTTTTTGTATTATCATTCATATTCTATGGAAAATGGCTAAAAGATTAAAAGGGTATGTACACTTATGAAAGGTATCGATACTAATTAGCATCTGTAAAATATAATGCACGGAATTATAGACAAAAGAGCGACTTACTTCATGGTTCTGTGCTAAAACATCATGAGAAAAGAGCTGCAAGTTTATGTTCTGTTACACTTTATGTGATTCTTTTAACATTGGCATTGCTAAATAACCAGTTATATAACATTTATTTAATAAACATGTTCATAATATAAAATACTAAGTTTTAGAAACGTATATTGATTGATGGTCGGACTATCATATGAACATAATGAGAGAGTATAGCTTTTGTGATTAAATAATATAGTCAAAACAACCTAGACCTAACTAAATAAATCTATAATAACTGCTCACATTCAATCCTAATCTTCCAGTGTATGTGCAAGCGTGTCGTTTTTTTGCCGGCCTGAAGGGGGCAGTGTGGAGTTATAGATGCATTAATTTGAGTGCGGAGAACACTTGAGCAGCATAAGTGTATCAGGATATAATGGGGGCTGTGGGATCCTCTTCATCGTTATGCAGGGGGCAACTTCCTCTGAGGGTGCACTCCTGGCATTGTGCGCTGGGCAGCACAGTCACACAGAATAAAGATTTCCTGTATGGATTTGACAAGAATGTTAAAAGTTATGAAGTCGCCACGCTGCATTTCCGATCTGGAGCCCAAAACTTTAAGGAGGTGGAAGCGGTCAGTAAAATCCGTGTGATTTCTGATTGGACTGTCAAACTCCTAAATTATTCTCCTAAAATGGATTGGCATAAATAATGACTGAGTTACTGCGGGTAAGGCATCTAATGATCTCACATGAACAATTGGGATATGTGGGAGTCTATAGCCTTTAACAAACGGAGCACACGGTTTATCTGTGGCTTTTGTAGACAGCTATTCTCCTGCTCTAAGGAGTACTGTACATACAGTCGTAGCCACAATTATTAGCCCCCCTTAAATTTTTGAACATTTTCCCAAATTTCATCCAAATGTTTGCAACTTTGATGAAAATTGATCTCATCAAACATTCCCCAGTGCTATTTAGATGCTTTTGATACATTTTGGAATATAAAATACATGTTTAGGTTGTCTTTATATGAAATAAAGGTAAAAATGGGTTGTTCAAAAATATTAGCCCCTATGAGAATTTTTGCTTTCAAAACACACCTAATTAACCAATCGGCTTTTAAACCACACCTATGCAGTCAGTTGGCTTCCTAGCAACACCTGCAGTCAGCCCCGGACATCTGCCAAGATGATTGTAGCTGACCTGGCCTCTTGGGGCCTCTTCTGGAGTTCTTGTTAGAAGGAACACAGTTGTGAGGGCTCTTCATGTTGGTGGACTTCAGGGCCATCGTCCTAGAAGAACCCCTTTACTAAAAGAGCAGAACATCAGAGCCCGACTGAGGTTTGCCTCAGAACTTTTGAAAGTTAAAGAAGAGTTTTGGAAGGTCTGATGAGACTAAATTGGAACTGTCTGGGCA
>OMNZ01020661.1:0-17748 GCA_900303255.1 Lesueurigobius sanzi | reverse complement strand
GCCTCGATATACATTGGATCTACCTAACTAGCTTTTCCCAGCCCCATGGAAATACCACACCTCCCTGCCAGCAGGGGGCAGGTGTTGGTGAATTTGCACACAATTTCCGGTTGACCTTTGCCTAAACCCTCCAATCGCTCATCTTGTGACAGTTATGCTGCGTTCCATTTGTCCTCGGAAGTCGGGATTTCCGACTTCCAAGTGGGAAGTCTAACTGGAACGCCCCCCCGAAGTCGTATTTCCCAATGGGAAAGTCGGACGATTCTCCCAAGCCCCGAGTTGAATTTCCAACATGGCCGCTGCCAGCGTGAACCGTCAGTAGAAGGTCTTGAAATGTCAATTTACTAGCACTACAGACTATATTTGCGCCACTACATGAGCCACAAACATTGTACGATGACTCAAATATATGTGAAAATCCTGCTGTAGTGAAATTTGCATTGTACATGTATTATGTGCAAACTACAACAGACGCTGAGCTAACAAATGCTAAAAACAATAGCCCTCATTCATTGGTGACAAACTCCAACTTTGTAACTGGAACGTCCTCAACTGGGATGTGACGTCATTCCGAGCTACGACTTCCAACTTCCGAGGTAAATGGAACGCAGCATTAGCCCGAGTTGGCTCTACTTAGTTCACAAAGAGAGTGACCCATAAATGTGTGTCTTGCTGTCATGAACGTAGAAAAATGTTGACAGATTTTTGGATAGTGTGTTTCCTACAGTTTCCAACAAACAAACACATTTGAGGACATAATCTAAATTGGTGGACAGGGGAACATAGACCTAAATGACTGCAGTACTGGTCAGTGGTCACCCATTAAGACTTTTTTACCCTTCTTGCTTCGGTCCAGACAGTGCTGAATATTGAACTCTTCAGCTGGGTCGGCATAAGGCTGCTCCTCGTTGGACTAACAGTGTGCTGCTTTGCTGGACAACAACATATAAGTACTGTTTGTAGTGTCTTGTACAATTTTGTTCATATTCCTTCCAGCAGCTTGGCATCTGCTTGTTGTTTTGCCTCTGAGGGCAGAGGATGGTGCACTTTGTCCAGTTGAATATGAGAACAACTCTGTAGAGTTGGCCCAGGGGTAAAGTCGAATGATGCTCTCCCCCATCAAACATTGCAGATTTGGGTGGGTTTTGGAAAGTTGGACAAGGTGGATTATTCAACTTTCCTTTTTCTATTGCAAACCCAGTGATCAAGGATCAGTCATTCAGTCAGCATGTATTTAAAGAGCCATTTGCAACAGTCAATGACAAAAGTGCTTTCCAGCCTTACCTGCCACAGCAATGTGACATTGGCTTGTTCAATGTTGATATGCATGTTACTCTCTCCCATTTTAAGATGTATCTTCAGCAGCATTTTGTCACTCACTGCAGCCCACTGTCTGCCCAATGCAATAAAGTAACCAAAAATATACATCTTTTTGAAAAAGAGCAAAGAAAAACAGCTATTATGTAAAAAATAGTTGGAAATGAGTTGAGCAGAATCTTTTTTATTATGGACCAAACGCTACAGCAGCAGTTGACTGATACAGTGCTGTTATTACCTCTGACTTACAGCTAAATGCAGCGCAGCTCGACAATAATGGAGCATGTGAGCGACACATGTTACTCAGCCACGCTCAACAAGTCACCACGCCGCAGCGATGACAGCTCATTTCATTCATTGTCAGTGAATTAGCAGCTTCAGTGGTCTCGGACAATGCCGTCCTGAGAGGTGGGTGTGTGGGCGGAGTCGGACGAGTGGGTCCGGGAACATGGATGATATAGCCTGTAAAACCCTATCATTACCAGGCTGGTTCTGCCCACACTGTATGAAAGTGAATGTGTGTGACTTCTGGAAAGTTGTTTGAAAAAGTTCCTTGTGCACAATGGGAATAGGGTTCAATAATGTGTGATTGAAAGTCGCATACAAGGCTCAAGCAAATAAAATGCCACTGTTTGGTCTCTTCTTTGTGAAGAATCATTTAAAATTACTCGGAATCACTGTACACTAATTCTGTTGGATTTTGCACCGAAAACTGTTAGTGACAGTATCTGAAGATTCATCAGGAAAGAACGAAATGTGCTTTAAATTAATTTTGGTATTTCATGTATGTCATTTTCAGAATGTACAGAATTTTGGCAGCTCTAATGTTTCAAATATGCAAACAAAGGAACAACCATGATCTGGGACAGATTGCAGAATTTGCAAAGAGGAGCTATAATGTCTTAGGAAAGATCTACACAGTGCTTTGACTTCAAAGCACTGTGTATATGAAGCAGCACTACATGATTGAGACAAAAGTTCCTAATCAGGGACAATAAAATATACCTTTCCTTAACATAAATAGTTCAACTTTATATGACATTTGTATATTTTATGAAATTGCGCTGCTAACCTTCAGAAAAAAAACCCCACAATGCTTCATCTATAGGCAAACAGTGCAATGAATTGAGTTGCAACTGAAAGGCATATGTTATGTAAAAGTTTAAATTTAAATAGCAAATCACATTTCACTCATATTTTATGTGATCATTTAGACGGCAAGCTTAGAGGAAATTTAATTCACTTCAAATCCGCCCTATCAAACGTCATACTGAAAGAAAGAAAGCCAGTTTTGTTCGTGGTCTGCTATTTGTCAAACTCCTGCGATTCGCAGCGAGATCCAATTGCAGTACTTCACAGCGGCGGACCAGGCTCTCTCAGGGTGTTAGAAGCCCACACAAAACCCTCCAACACAATAAAAGGTGAAGAAATGCAAATGAGCCGCTGATTATGTGTCCTGCTCTTCACTCGGACTTAACCACAACTGTAATTTTCTACTGGGATCCGGACCGCCTGATGCTCTGCACCGTGCCAGGTGCATTAAAATGTGCTATCTTTGTTTTGAACTCGACACTTCCACCATGACCATATCACAGTTTAATTCTCACCTCGAACTACACACCTCTCCAACTAGTCTATACTACTATGCTTTGTTTTATCTAGAAAACACTTTGACACAGTAGGATAGGGTTTCACCTGCAAACTGTGGAGGTGTATTGTTTATTCGTTGGGCAAGAGACTTTCATTTGCCTGTTCCATAAGAGTGGCACAGATGGTACAGCAGGTCGTCTCAGGGTTTGAATCCCCTGTGCATTTGGGTGAAGGGCAAGACACTTCACCCACCACCTGTGTTAGTGTAGTGTGTGAGTGGTTGGTGGCGCTCTGTGAGGGGACAAGGGTTCTTCCATCAACCCAGGGCACCAGCGTACCACACGGTGATGGAGGAGGTGAGGATGGACTCGATGGTGGTCTTGTAGAACTGCGCCAGCATCTTGGGCGGCCAGTTGAGTTTCCTCAGTTTCCACAGGAAGAACATTCTCTGCTGGGCCTTCTTGATGAGGGAGCTGATGGTCAGCTCCGACTTGAGGTCCTGGGTGATGGTGGTGCCCAGGAAACGGAAAAGGTCCACGATGGAGATGGGGGTGGAGGAATCTGTCAGTGTGAGGGGGTGACTTTCCTGAAGTCCACGATCATCTCCACTGTCTTCTGGGTGTACAGCTCCAGGTTTTTGTGGCCGCACAAGGACACCAGCCTGTCTACCTCACTCCTGTAGGCAGACTCATCATGTCTGAGATGAGCCTGATGAGGGTGGTGTCGTCCGCAAACTTAATCAGTTTTACGGATTGGTGGCTGGAGGTGCAGCGGTTGGTGTACTGCGAGAAGAGTCAGGGCGAAAGTACACAGCCCTGAGGTGATCCTGTGTTGATAGATGTGAATTTTGTGACATATTTTTAGGCTTTTTACTTGTGCCATTTTCCAACTCTTTGCATCTTACTGAACTTTTTAAGAGCTGTTGTAAGAGCTGTAGAGACCCGAAGAACGAAGGAAAAACCACACGGTAAAAACATTAAAGTCACACTTGTACCATCATTATATTTTAGTTACTATGCATTTTGTATTCTATACCATGCTATTACCCACACATACAAATCTGCCTTTCTATTGTGTGCGCTGAACGGAGGGCTCTAGGCCTACAGCACGATCTGAATCACAGCCTAGCCTTTTCTTTGTGTGCGCTGGTGCATTGGCCATTGTTTGAAGAGCAGACAGGCAGTGTGGGGAATAAGATGTAGCTGTAAATATTTAATGTGGTTCATGTGCCTTTATTGTCTACCATTGTCCTGAGGCAACGCTGCACCTGACTCCAATAACTGTCTGTACGTCACACGAGCATCTGTTCCTGCGGGCCTAAAGTACAGATAGAATTAAGGTAGTAAATCTAGAAACTGCCTTCCTGATTGATTTTGTTGTGGAATAGTGGGCTTTATATCTATATATGGTGTGCGATAAAGTCAGAGGAAGAACGTTGAAGCAACTGATCCACTAATATTGTGGGAATGACCCAAACATTATATTATTAAAAGTTGATCTTATTTTTAACATTTAGTACTAGAATTAGGGAAATAGCTAAAAAAAAAAAAATTCATGCAGCAAATCAAGAGGAGTTGCTAACTTTTATCTAATTGTTTCCTAAGCGGTCAAAGTTGTAAGACATATACAGACATAAGGAGGCAAAATGGTTCAGTCTTACGTTTCTTTTTTATTCCAAGATTTTGAACAGATAAAAACCAATATTCAACACACTACAGAAGCAATATAATGAAGATGGCAGCAGATGAAAAGAGACAGGTGCAAAAGCAGTGGCCGGGCTAATTTAAGGTTACCTCCCAGAAGGGTTTCGCAAAAAGCCTGTCCACACATACAGTGTGTTCAGAGCCTGTGCCTCTCAAAATTGGATGAAAAGTCCGGTTGTCCTTCCCATGCCTCTCTACTGTCCATTTTAAATTCAGTTGTTATATACAGTAGCTCACAATAAATTCAGTGGTTTGTCCCTTGTCTCACAGCAAGAAGATCCTAAATTTGAGTCCTGGATAATTTGGTACCTTTGATGTAGAGTTTGCACGTTCTTCCTGGTTTGCATGAATCATCTCAAGGGGCTTATACATAAGTACAGCACATGAATACAAATAACATCCAGGTTTCATCTACATGCTGCAAGGTCCGCGGTCTGCAGCAGCTGAACCATGAGCCACCTCAGCCTCTCCATCCTCTCTCCAGCCCCACCAGTGCCTGCACCGATACGCGAGCATGGCACTTCTCTTTGGTCCTCAGGGCGGGGTGCTGACTCTTTGTAATATGGAATCCTATGGGCACTATACACATGCCTGGCTCCTGAGATTTTTTTTTCTTCTAAAGCTGTGTTTTTCCTCCTGTGACAAAACTGATGGGTGTCTCATATTTTAGCCACAATGCTTTTGTTTAATAGATTAAAAAAGTTTTGGCTTTTAGTTTTGATTGACAGGCCCTGGAGAACTATCGAGGCTCGTTGCTGCTCTGCCGACCCCTCCAGGGCGGAGCTTCAAGCCTCTTTTCCCTTTTTAGGAACATTCGCCATCTTGATTTCACAATGTGGGACTATTCCAATGAATGGGGCGGTGTGGCCATTGTTCATAGTGATATCACGTCCATGACCGAATCTGCTCTTTTAAGTGAACGGTTCTAACTGCATCACAACTGTGAAAAGAGCCGGATCTTTTTTCAATGTGATAAAGATTTATCCTCAACGAACTAAAGAATCAGTGACAGAAGTGAAAGATTTTTGCACTAAGAATCATTTGGTAGATATGTAGTATGTTGCCTTTTTTCATTAACTGTGGCACAAAAATGTATTCACAAGCATGTTTTTCAGAGTCCCATCATATATTTTGGAAAATTTTAAATAAAAAATGTGCCTCATAGTATGAGATTTCTGGCTGACGTCATTCAAAAAATCTATATAAAAAATGAGCCAGTCTTTTGAACGACTCTTTGACACAAACAGATACCAAAGACTCGGCTCCCTGTAAAGAGCCATAAATCCCATCACTAATTGTTAGTCTATCAATAGGTCTACACACTGGGGTGAAAAATCCATATAAAATCTATCCAACATTTCCTTCACCCCCTCTGTCCTGCCTCTGCCCGTCAATATGTTTCATGTGTTTTGTTTCTGCCTTTTCTTGTTTGATTTTATATCTGGCCAAAGAGCACACATGTTGTGGTCTGGACAACACATCATTTTCAAAAATATCTATAAATGTCAAACTAGGACATGGCTCATGCCCGTAAACTCCAGTAGTATTTTAATGGCTTGCTTGTCTGACTGGTCTTGTGTATCTTCTCTGCTGATTCAGTATGTCCCTGCGGGAAAGTCTCTGCCACTCGCCATCTCCCAAAACTTTTGTCCCATGCATATCTCATCTTTTCTTGCCCTATTTCTTGGCTAAGTCAGTTGCAAAAGTCTCTACGCGCTGCCATTAATATCAATACTATCCTCTTTCTCTTTCTTTGTGTTTTGTTCTTTGCTGAAAATTGATATTGCTGATGTGAAGTGAATTTCATCAATGTGCTCTCTCGTGCCTCTGGGCTTTCTTGCCTGGCCTAGCAGTTTTTTTGTGTCCTATATCAAGTTGTCAGGATGCCTGGCTTCAGTCGCCCATCTGTCTTTGTCTCTCTCTCTCTGTGTTAATCCACTTCTTTATTCTCATCCTTTTTCTTGCATCGAGCTCTCAATCTATACAGTCACAATGCCACAAGACAGGGCCGCTTCAAAGATAATTTACAATGCTATTTTTGTCATTTTAAAACATACTTGGTAAAAAACAATCTCGGCCTTTCTTTGCAAAGTGCCTACATGCTGAAATGCTCTGTAATAAGGGTCTTAAAAGTGTTCCGACCTTCCATCTTCAATCGGCAGGGGAATGGAGCTTTCCGAATATTTTCTCAAGTGCTCACATTTCATTATTTCTGAGGACTCTTGTGTCCAGCTGCAGTAACACTATCCCAGGCCTGACTGATTCTCTCTGTATATTTTATTTTCAGCACGCTTCGGTTCTCATATTATGGATATGACATTATCATTGCTAGAGAGACTAATCAGATACTTTTAGAAGGCAGCTGAACATTCTGTGCTGGTAACTATGGGAACCGTGAAAATGCAGATTTATAGTCTTAGTTTATTGCTAATTTATTTGTAAATCCTGTCACAAAGTTAAAAATCTTTTTTAATTAACTAGACAGGGCATAACATAAATACATAAAACATATTACAAAACAACTAGCGATGTGTAGTCAGATGTGTGTGCATTGATATTTCATAGTTTACAAATTCAAACCATGCCTCTATGAAGATGACACGGTGCTCAAACATAACATGTGACAGGGCAGTTGAGGAGGATTTGGCTCCCCCCACAGCCAACAGTGGGAACCACATAGCAAAAACTGGCTCCAAAATGTAGTGCACTGCTTGGGGGCCCGAACAACGACGCAACTGCACCAGGACCTCGGAAACCAAGCTCTGCAGAGGTCAACATGAACAGACCAACGCAAACAGGACTGAATGAAGTGAAACACCAGGCTCCAGGCCTTGCCTCTGACAAGGAAACAACATCATAACATGGCTAAAAGCCTGAAAAGGTCAATTTAGCATGATATGTCTCTAGCACTATACCTGGTTCCCTTATTGCAAACAATGCAAGACGAAGCAAGCAAAGCAAATTGCTATAGTTGTGGTCCAAACACAGTCCCAACTTTCCACACACATTTCAAAGATCCCATTTCTTCACAGAGATGAGTCCATAAGCAAATCTTTACTCATCAAAATTAGCACTGTACAAAACAAGAACTTAAAAGGACGCCACAAAGCATGGGCAATATTCAAACACATGAGCAAGATGTTGACCAGCAGAAAGGACTTTCAGCCATAAGAATAATAGCAGGTTTTGGGAATCCAATCACTACAGCATGATGATCAGAGAAAACATTTTTCAATTTTATTTTAGGGAATTTATTTCAAAAACTGTTTCTCTCCCATAGAGTTGTATTGGCACCTGCTCCGTCTGAATTAGACCTCGACAATAAAAGGCTCAGTGTCATTATTAAAAGAGTGAATTGGTAGCAGACAGTAGTAAATGCACTTTTTTGATTAACCAAACCAGTCCTTCATGGCCAATATTGGTGACTATAAGTTTCCCACAAGATGTTAACGTGGGCAGTGATGCATCTACTGTACCATTGATGCAATACAATTTGTGCATGAAGTTCAAACTTTTCTTACAGCTTTGTTCATTTAGATTTGATCTTAATTACACATATATTTTTCTTATACTGTACGTGACAGGTTAAACCACCAATTCCAACACAACAAATAAGATTTAGCACAAACAGTTGCTAGTTTTCCTCATTGGTTGGACATGGGTGTTCAATGACAGTCCTTATATTACCATACATGATAGAGTCCCTGTTCCAGCCTTAAAGATTAAATGATCACACTTTTTCTGTCACCTGTTTCTTTTTATGTTTCTCCAGAAAATTGCCACTTCACAATGACAGCTCAAGGCTCGCATCATCAAACTAAGCAATAATTATAAAAGCATACAAACCTGTCATGCAGTTTGCAATTTAAGGGGTTACCAAAGCTATTTTTTGTTGTTGTTTTTTTTAGTTAAGCTGGCAGGGAACAGCATGTGTCTGTGTTTATTCTGAGCACAGAACTGCATTTAACCGAAAAGTGGCTCAAGGTTCCAAAACAAATTTCTTCTTTGGGAGACTAACAATTGGAACTAACAAACTAATAACTACCACTATCATGAAACAGCAATCTCTCCAAATTTGGCAGGTTGTTGGCAGTTATTTCACCATTCCTTTTCAATCAATACAGAGATATTCGCATTGCTATGCCCTGACTGAGTATTTCAGCCGTTTGACAATGTGGTGAACGTTCCTATCGGATGTCTCTCCCTTTCGCTCTCCTTGTTACGGAACGTGACAGTTGGTTTGATCGGACAATGTCCAGTTGTCAACTTGGACCCTCCCCCTCCTCCGTAACATCTGCCCCACTCTGACTGGTGTGAGGGGGAGGCACTGGGGTCAAAGCCATCTCTAAGTATAAACTAATGACTTCCTGTGTCCTCTCTCTTTCTCCTTCTCTCTTTTCTCAACCCCCAAGAGCTGCTGGGAAAAATGACTGAGCGGTCAATGGTTCTCTGTTACTGACAAGCTGTTATCCAGACATATTCTCACAATGATTACCACCGCGGACAGGCCCCAGGCGACTGTTACTCAGCCCAGTGCACAGCCCACATGCACCCAGACAAGTACTAATGTGTGCTGAGTTTAGCTCAGACTAGTCAAGCTACTGTTGGAGCAAAAATATGACTGCAGATTACGTAAGTGTCAGACAGTAGATGTTGTCAAGGCACTTGGACGGGACACAAATTGGAGCTGGGAATGGTGTCAAATTGACATATTCAAACTAGGACATTGTTCATAACTTTTTAGAATAATAAGACATATTCTAATCAACAAAATTACTGCATGGTGACAAAGTGGCTGGCAGTCTCGCCTCTGTGTGGAGTTTGCATGTTCTCCTTGTGGCTAGTTGGGTTTCCTCGATGCTCTTCCCCCCAAAAACCCAAAACATGAACAAGGCTCAAATCCAATCGACATACAGTACCAGTCAAAGGTTTGGAAACACTTTTCATGTATTGTTTTTTCTTTATTTTCAACTATATTTACATTGTATGATTGTCATTGTATTAAGTAAAATATTATACATACAGTGCTTAAGAAATGTATTAAACCACATGTCATGAAAATAAGAAAACAACTTGGTAATATATCAAAAATCTGTTTCAAATTAACAATTCCATTGTTATTCATTCAGAAAATAACCAATTGGAATAACAAAATAGTCCTTGTTGACAAATAATAACTTAAAATATCAATATTTTGTATGGCTACCATGGGGTGGGAAATGAATCAAATTTTAATTGAATCTCGATATTAAAAAATGTCAATTGCGATAATCGCGTGGTGAGCTTTAATCGTCAAGGCAACTAGCCAATCCATACGCAGAAAAAAATACATAACTGCTCACTAGCAATTACAAGTCTAGTCCAGTAGATGGCAGTAAATGCTCAGTTGTTTCCTGTTAACCTTCATGGCAGGTTGGTTCCATAGCGTCCGCATAATCAATACAACTTCGTAAGTAGCTAACAGGTAAAAAAAATAACCTGCAGTTTCCCCCAAATATTGGAGCACTAGGGAACATGAGCACTTCTTTGGGATTTCTACTCCAATGGAAAAGGTAGGCCAGAGATGCTTTTCTAACAATTGTTGTTAAACTTGCTACGCTTGCTAGTTGTTCTTGTGTTGGTTATTCAAACACTTTCACTTTTTCACATGTTTTTTTGTTTTGTGCCTGGCCATGTGAGAGCTGTGTGGTGTCTTGTAGCTACTGTGTGGGAGGGGAAGTGCCCATTTCTGCTTCTTAGTTAGTTATAGTATAATACTTTTTCAAGCAGAATTAAATGAGTAGAAGGAGAATATATAAAATGTAATTGCAATCGTATTTTTGGTGCAAAAAGATATTTTTTCTCATGTTCAGTGCAACCAGACCGATAAATACTTCATTTTTGCAGTGTAAACGGCTTTCATAAATCTGAACATTTATGAATTTTTGTGATTGTGAATGATTACAGCAATGGGCCTGCGTAGGGTCTGAACACTTATGCCCTTATGATATTTTAGTTTTCTTTATTTTTTTCCACCTGAAAACACTTAAAATGTAATCTTTTTTGTGTTATTGTCGTGTCATCAGTAATCAGTGGGTAATCAGTGTTGAACATTTAAAACTCGAGAAGAAATTGATGCACTTTTAGGATCAGACTGCTTTATAATTAAATCAAAGCGATTTAAAGAGGTCTGAAAACGCTGCTGTGTAGAATGGAGTGGGAGCTGGGGTGAGCATTATCCCCTGACAGTGCAGCAATACCAATGCATTTTTTTGTTCACTCCAAACGCTCCACAGTAGCTTGACAGATTGAGGTTAGTTAGACAATATTGAACAACTCATGGGAGAATAATACGAGCAACATGTGAAAGATCACTCATTTTATGACTCGTAACGCAACCATTTAGGAACATCCGATGGCTCTTATAATAAAGGCCACATTGCTCTGTCCCTGTCCTCTCTCCCTGAGCCCTGTCTGGAGCCTCAATGAAACATGATGTGCCCATTTGTCTGTCTGATAATCAGCCGCTCATTGACATGGAGAAGGCAGCTCTCCACAGGACGACCCACGAAGGGCGACCCACTCATTACCATCACTCTGTCCTCCTAATCAGCCCCAGAACACTTGTCTTGAAGATGCTTTTTCCGTGCACCCGTCGTTCTGTTGCTTTTCCTTGCCATGCTCATGCTGCAATTCTCTGGTCTTGAAGGCGTTTAGCTGCTACTGTATACATTACGGTAAATAAGAGATAAGATAAGACTATATTGAGCTCACAATGGAGAAATTTTACCTTACCTTAATCCGGCTTCTTCAGGGGGTACTGGGGTCATCTGAAATTAATTAAAATTTCATTTATGCTTCAGTAATGCCTCTATGAGTGTTTAGAGCTATAGGAGAGAAGCTCAGGAAATCAGTACCACAAAAGTCGTTTTTTGGGGGGAAGGGGCTTTTTGGCGTTTGGGGAAAAATGAAGAACCAAGGCACTCCTCCCACATTGTAATTCTCTATTTACATTTTCTAAAAAGTCTTTATTGTATTCAAATCTTTAATACATGTTGCTGGTTTCTTCCATGCGTATCGGCTCCAACAAGCCTTTTTCAAGAAGTAAAAGACACAATTTAGTCCAATTTAGGCCTATTTTTAGAGATAATTTAGTCCAATTTAGGCTCATTTCAGTCCTGATTTGATCCAGATCTAGACCTGGTGGTACTTGGTAGGTTAAATCTTTTTAAATTTTCCTAATTTTCTTGCATTTCGTTCTTCGCCCAAATATATAAATAAAAACGTGTGAATGGTCTGGTTTAATATAATCTCCCAATGCAACACTATCTCAGTATCTCCTAAAGCTATCTCTTTCCCGCACTGGGATCCCTCTTCACTTCTATGGCTGCTCTGGCCTCACTTCTCTGGCTTAAAAAGCACTCTGGAGCTGCCAGTTCTAGGAGGCATTGGGCTGCATCTTCCAGCGTGTGCGCTCCGGTGCCTGCTCGGAGCCGGCGAGGCACAGGCCAGCGCTTCAGCCGAGTTAACAGGCATCTCTGGCGGCACAAATGGCCACGCGGCCTGTCTGCGCTGCCCGCCGTGATCACTAAAGCCGTCTTAAACAATGAACGGCTGCTGACAACACGGACATGAGAGCGGCGCTGTGGACATGAGGGAGCCAGCTGTGAGGAGGCTGGAAGTGCTGCGACTGTCTCTGGCCCTGACAACACACAAGCTGCTATTAGCATGTCAGGAAAAATGCTACGCAGCGGCTAATGGAGAGGAGGGAGCGAAAGGGAGAGAGAGACAGAGAGAGAGAGAGAGAGACAGAGAGAGAGAGAGAGAGACAGAGAGAGAGAGAGAGAGAGAGAGAGAGAGAGAGAGAGAGAGAGAGAGAGAGAGAGAGAGAGAGAGAGAGAGTGAGAGAGAGAGAGAGCGAGCAGATCTCTCACACTGCGGCGCATTTATTGAGCAAGTGTTGGATTCACCTTTAGGTCTGACACTGAGGAACTGTGGAGCTGAGCCAAATGAGCACATCTGCCCCACGCGAGCCGCAGCTGTACAAAATAACTGCTTCCTGCGGATGTGAGAGTGAAATAAAAGCATTTAAGAGCGATTATGTAATGAAACAAATGTTCAGTATAAACACGACAATATAACAGGTGAGAGCTAAACCCTCGCCCCCGGCTCTTCATCACTCCTCTGCTGTCACCACCAGCTGTTGAGTATGTGTATATGTTATTGTTATACCCTGCTGTATTACATTGATTTGTGCCTATACTCACTAATAACTAAATTAATAAAAGAAGGAGGACCTCTGAGATGGATTGTCCTCTGTTCTCCACATTGAGCATCACGTCATGGTCACTGTAAGTCAATATTATAAAACAATAAAACAAAAGATAACTAAATACAATTAAACAGAATGGCCTGTATTTGGTGAAAATGTGCTAATGATTTTGCATGCTTTTAGTGTGAGCTGTTATAACCCCTCTCAGCAAAAGGACTGCAATAATCCAGTCTGTTTTATATGCATATAAATGCAGTTTAGAAAACCACTCAGATGTCAAGTGATCTGGGGTGAACGTAAAATAGCCAGCTAAATGTGCAAATCACCAACCGAATTAGAGCACCACAGTTTCTGTTCAGTGGTTGAGGAGAATGTGCTTGTGTCTCTATAGCCTAATTCACACATACTATGCTATGCGGCCTGCACCCTGGCTTTAACCAGGTAGCCCCATTGAATGACTGCAAAGAATCCACGGTTCCAACCCGGACATATGGACCATGTGAATGTGCACAGCGATTGGCTAATCAGCCTCTTGGGAGCGGCAAAAGAGTTTTTAAAATTCATCGTCGCTCATGTTGAGGAGCACATCATTGCGAAAGGCACTGGGTCCAAAGGGTTGGTTTGTGCTGCAAGACCAATTTCCAGTAGACTGCTGCCTTCTTGCGCAGGAGCCAGTGTGCGCGCTGTCGCTCCATGTCCATTTCTTTTCTCTTTCCTTGATCAATGACATTAGGTTTGCACGATCCTTTCAGCTTTTAACCTGTCGCATGAGCAGCAACATAAGTTCCACTTCATCCATCTTTTCGAAAGTTCTGCTCACGGTGCATCTCTTTTTTCATAATTAACGTGCTTATTATGCAAACCCCGCCCACTCTCCGCCCTCACGGCTTTTGACCCAGGTGTGTGTGATTGCTTCTCGTTAGGCAGCTTGGAGCCAGCTGTGGCTGTCATGTGTGAATGACATAAACGCTGCGTAAGCGAGGTCCATTAGTCGACACTTAGCCCGGTGGCAGTGTGTGAATTAGGCTTATGTCGGCAATAGGCCGTGTTCAAGTGACATTACAACATTCTAAACAGCTTATAACATTGAGGTGGTGGGTAGGTGGGCAAGAAGTCTATGGTGGGATCTAGGTTAACCTAGCCTGGTCTTACCATACCCTTGTACTCATTTCACACAGAGGGTCTGGATCTTCCTAATTGAGCTCCGTTATCAGGTGGGAGGGGTCAACTCCTTTAAAAGTTTGAAACGATTGGATCTGATTTTACCCAATCGCTAGCCTGGCCTTAGCCATCCATATCATCATTTCCTGCATATGCTTGACGTAACTTACAACACCCGCCTTCCCCGCTCGCTGAATGGTCTGAAGAAATTCAACCCATGTATCGGAGCCACTGGAGATCCAGACTGTAACATATAGGCAAATGATAATTGATCGGAGTTTACGGGTGGCTATGGCCAGGCTAATGGTAACCATCAAAATGCAGATGTTTCTACTTACTATCTCTGTAATGTTTAGGCCGATCAACATGAATTAAACACTGGCACACAGTACAATGTCTTCTCTTTTAGCACAAATGGGTATTTGTCTTTTAGCATGCCTAAGGTCAAATCACTTTCTCATAAAGAGTTCAAAAGTGGTGACAATATTCAAAAACATGTACTGTATGTGATTTTCCTCAGATAGAACTTTCAGCCAAAATATGAATACGCAGGTTTATGGGTCAAATCACTACCAAATAAGGATCAGGTACAACAAACATGTTTTTCTATTTTTGAGATTTCATTTAAAAGTGAGCTGCTCTCCAACTGAAATTATCATCAAATTCTACAACATTATCGCAACCTAATAACTGGCTTCCACCCAAGGCATAAGGCATAGATGGAGCGCCGTGGGAAATGCAGTCTTTGAATTACTCTATTCACTGCCAAGATATGACTCCTTTGCTCATGCTGTAAATATTTTAACTGTTGGATTTTATGAACCTTTGTTAAGCATGAAACCATTAAAACAAAACCATTTCTAGGCAATGATATAATCCAACCATCATATGCCATATTAGTTTGTCAAAGAGCTGTGCCTGTACTGAGCTACAGCAGCCTCTGGTCTTTGGACTATATATTCATCCTCAATCTCCACACGCCCCCCGGAAAAATAAAGCCTCACTTGTTTTGCAGGCCATAAACACCATAATTAAACTGCTTTGAGAAGGAAGGTCCATTGGAGAAAGCTGCTTAGTCTGACACGTCTTAGAAGTATTGCGTGTACTGCAATACAGAAATCACAATCATATAGAGGTGTTTAATATCCAACGTTCATCTTCTCCTGAAGCCGACTGTATACTCAGGGAAACTAATGGCACATTTTTCATACTAAAGACGAGCTGCGGGATAATTAGAGTTTAACGTCAACATTAACAGGTGAGCAGAAATATATTACAGCCCTCCACAGATGCTTATGAATAACACGGCTATAATATTCCTATTTAGCCCTTTTGAAAGAAAACCGTACAGTGCACTATGAAAATAAATGACAAGGTGTGAAAGCCACCAATTTATTTACTTAGCGCATATCTAGGATTTGCAATATTAAGAGCCAAGAAATCCAGCCACTACCACTTACCTTTTCAACTTTCCTAATAGTGACTAATTGCTTTTGTTAAGACAGTCAGAAGACAGTCATCAATCACTGATTCAGTCACATCCCAGCCCCACTCCAGGAACAAGCACTGACCATTCATACTGCAATAAATAAATACATATTCAACTATACAATTGTCCATCAATATCCCCGAAGCTTGACAGCTAAACAAAACAAATATTTAATTGTGAACTTGTAATGATATGTACAAGAGAATAATTATGCTCTGCTGTCTTCAATATGCTAATGCAATTATCTTTACCTCGACAAACTATAACAAACAAGTATAATGGATGAAACCATGGCTGTCTATATGCAAAACTACCAGATACAAGTCTAACAGTGAGTTTGTATTTTAACTTAAAAAACAAATTAAAATACAAAACCTAATGCAAAGCTTTCTTGTAGACAGATGCACCTCTAAAACCTGTACTAGGCCTGCTGTAGCTCCGTCCATCTTGTACCACTTATCCAGAGCTGGGTCGTGGGGGCATCAGCAGGACTTTCCTCTCCTGAGACACTTCCTTTCGCTCCCCTGGGGTATTCCCAAATTGTTCCCAGGCTCATCAACAGACAAGTGCCCCCCATGCGTGCCCAGCGTCTTCAAACACGTCCTGCATATGAAGGAGCAGTGACTCTAATCTAAGCTCATCCCAAGCGGTAAGTACAGAACCGGCCAATGAAAAGCTCACTGTATTTGTCAGAGATTTTTGACTTTGTAGAGCTATTTATCTAATTACAATGCTGTTCACTCTTCAAAAACATACTTGGAGTTATGTTATGAGCCATTTGCACATTTTCTGAGTAATGTTCAACTCTTCCGTATTAACTATTTGAAGTGCACTGCAAAAAGAAATGGGGTGCTTCAACTCAAGATTGTTTGTTCAGTTTTTGACACATGTTAAGCTCATTGGGCCTCATTCATGAATATTTTCTTAAGAAAAAGTTCTTAAGTACAACTTTAAGAAGTTACTGGAAAATCTTATGTCTGATCACAAAGCGTACTTAAGAAGACTTAAAAATTCTTCTTAAAGAGAAACGCCCCAAATTAAATGAACGTGGCACTAAGAACCACACCCCTCATTACCAGGACATTTACATTATATTGACTATGGAAATACAAAGACACACCCTGCAAACTTCCATTTATGGGCATGACAAGAACATAAGGCAGTACTCATTTACATTCATTCGAGAACATTTGTGTAACATTTTGAAGAATGTAATATTTGTATGCTACTACAGTTGAAACCAGAAGTTTACATACACTGTATAAAAAGACACATACACATTTTTTTTGTCACTGTTTGACATGAAATCAAAATAAACGTTTCCTGTTTTAGGTCAATTAGGAAAACCAAAATTATTTCTATTTACTGACAAAAATAATTTTTTAGACATTTTTTTTATTATTTTCTTGAAAGTCATAAGTTTACATACAGCTCATTAGTATTTGGTACCATTGCCTTTAAACTGTATGACTTGGGTCAAACGTTTTGGATGTCCTTCCACAAGCTTCTCACAGTAGTTAGCAGGAATTTTGGCCCATTCCTCCTGACAGAACTGGTATAACTGAGCCAAGTTTGTAGGCCGTCTTGCTCGCACATGCCTTTTCAACTCTGCTCATACATTTTCAATAGGGTTAAGGTCAGGGCTTTGTGATGGCCACTCCAAAACATTGACTTTGTTATCCTTAAGCCACTCTGTAACCAGTTTGGCAGTATGCTTTGGGTCATTGTCCATTTGGAAGACCCATTTGCACCCAAGCTTCAACTTCCTGGCTGATGAGATGTTGCTTCAGTATTTCCACATAATGTTCTTTTCTCATGATACCATCTATTTTGTGAAGTGCACCAGCCCCTCCTGCAGCAAAACAACCCCACAACATGATGCTGCCACCCCCGAATTTCACATTTGGGATGGTGTTCTCAGGCTTGCAAGCTTCCCCCTTTTTCCACCAAACGTAACGATGGTCAGACCACAGGACATGTCTCCAAAAATGAATTGTCCATGTGTCCATTTGTCCATGTGTGCATTTGCGAACTGTAATCTGGCTTTTTTAATGTTTCTTTAGGAGTAATGGTTTCCTCCTGGCAGAGTGGCCTTTCAGCCCATGTCGGTACAGTACTTGTTTCGCTGTGGATAATGACACACTCTTACCAGCTTCAGCCAAGGTCTTCACAAGATCTTTTGCTATTGTTCTTGGGTTGATTTGCACATTTCGGACCAAAGCACGTTCGTCTCTGGG
>OMNZ01020655.1:12983-34051 GCA_900303255.1 Lesueurigobius sanzi | reverse complement strand
GTCTGACTTACTGTTGGCAATGCAAACCATGCTCCTGCTGCGGTCGTACAGGGAAGAGACGGCCCTTAGTAGAGGGCCCCCGACGTAAACTAAGCAAAACGAAAACATAAAGATGATTTTTGGTGGAGTAGCATGCACAGGGTCCAGGGTTTGATTCCCTGACTGGACGGGGCCTTTTTGTGTGTAGTTTTTGTTCTCCCTGTGCCAGAGGAGGTGTTGTCCAGGCACTCTTGTCCCATCAACCAAAAAACATGCACAGTTTAACAAAATACTTCTGACTAAGACCTTGTTGCTCAAGAGCTAGGGATAGATTAATGCCTGCTTCAACATGCTGGCCCTCTGTCCCCAACAGGTTGTCCTGGAGGATGGGTCAAGTGCAGGGGGCCATGTCTCCATCAGGAAGTTTAAGTGCACAAATACAGAATGCAGATAATGGCTGTAGACATCTACAGACGTTTTTAGCTTCTTGTAAAGCCAAACCCATGTTCCTGACAGACTGTCACCTGTCACTGTCTTCACATCAGCATCAGAGCCTGCAGGTTTATGTTCAGTCAAAAGCCTTCTCCAGAAACATGAAGCACTTTCACTTGCCAATGCGTCGGCTGTCTCCAACTATCACAGCAGGCCTGTAATAGCGTCCGGACTTTCATATTTGAAGATACTGCCAAAAGATAGCCAGGTCATTTAAAAACCTTGGCCAGTGCTATTCAGTCCCTCTGATAACAATAATCTAAACAGACTTCAGCCACCGGAGCAAATAAACAATTACTTTGAGAGGGAAGCACCGCCTCATATGCAGCCCCATCTGCTCCCACAGTTACCATGCGCTCATCGTCTCCTCATAGCTTTACCTTATGGCAGTCTGTTTACTTCCTGCCCCAAGACAATCAACAGTCATGATTCCTTATGTGATAACAAATAACGATCTGTCTTTGCTGTTTTTTTTTTTTTTTTAGTTCTTCCTAGTAAATCAGTGCTTTGTTTACTTTTATTACTTTTAATGCCTTTTGTGATGCTTCTTTGGTTGCTATACACCGCGTAATGTTTGCCTTCTACAACCTAAGCTCAAAAACACTGTTAGGAAATGACAGAAAGCTTAAATACACCCTGTCTAGAGCCTGAAATTATCTCTGAAAAATGACCTTGTTGCTGCAGTTCATATTCTGAACATCACAGCGTGGATGGCTTACAATCATACATTTCTGATGTATCGCAGTGTACAGCCGACTTAATAAGACTGTTTTAGCAAAATTCTATTATCGGGAGTGACAAATAAAAACAAAAGTTAGCCAATGAGTCATACAGTAATGATGCATTTTAGATCACCTTGACAATGTTTTATTTTTCCATACTTAACCAGAATAATAGTTTTCACTAATGGAAGGAGCAGCATCATTTCTAAGTGTAGCCTAGAGCAGATCAAGTTACAGTGGAGTATTTTGCGGTGCATTTTCATGGCTAATTTGCCGGGCCACGGTCTGACAGCAGCTGTTGTAAGTGAATAAAGAGGTGTCCGAGGTGAATCTCTAGAAACCACAGGACACTTAACACCAATGCGGTCGGCGTAACACGCATTCATGCCCCTGTTAGTGCAACAACTTCATTTCCACACAATACCTTGGTACAGTTCTGTGTTTCTTACCTGGTTCATCTGTATGTTAGTGGGTGTTTGAGGATCTGTGCGAGTGTGCGAGTATGCAAAAGCAAGTGTGTGTAGCTACAGGTCATTGTTGAATGTGTATTGTTTATGTGAGAAGGGGATTTTAATCTTTAAAGCAGCTTAGTATGCACATTTGTTGAGCAATATAAATGCCTTTATTGTAAATACAGTTACAGACAGAGATTGAAAAATGAACAGGGATATTTAACAAAAATATTTCCTAATTAACTTGTTTGTGCAAACTGTCAGCCCAGGAATTTGCCATCATAATTATAAATACATAATGAATACCAATAAATATGACGGATATGGTTGAATTTGATTATCAAATCAATCTGAGGAGAGGGTTGACTGAATGGTGAGAAAGAGAAGGATGCAAAACCAATGCAAACCTGGCAATGTTGTTGTTGGACAGTAATTTATGTGATAATGTCTATTAAAGTCACTGTTGTATTATGTTTGTGATAGTAGTGGTGCCACTGTTTTATTATGCGTAGAGTTGATCAGACACGAACAGTCTTAAAAGCACGCATGAGCCGAAGAGCAACAGTAAACAGAAAAACAAACAAGTCAGCACAGCTTGTATAAGTCGGCCCTTCATCAGACCTTCATCAGACCTTCATCAGACCTTCATCAGACCTTCATCAGACCTTCATCAGACCTTCATCAGACATGATGATCAGACCTTCATCAGACCTTCATCAGACCTTCATCAGACCTTCATCAGACATGATGATCAGACCTTCATCAGACCTTCATCAGACCTTCATCAGACATGATGATCAGACATCATGATGGACGCCTGAAATGCCACAATGGTGAGATCTTGAAAATTCCCTAAAGATATTCACCTTATTCAGGAAGTTGCAATGGGGGCCGCCATTTTGTGTTTCTGGTCAAACTGCAGGACTGACTTGAGCTGAGCCTTGGATTTTTGTTATTGGTGAAACATGTAACATTTACAACAAACTGCTGTGTAAATATATCCATCAGCTTTGGTCCTTTAGAGTTCCTCACAATTAGCCAATTAGAGTCACAACAAAAAGTGATTATCTCTAAAAGGTTATTTTAGGTGACTTTTCTTACGTTGCTAACTGAAACTACACCAGAGCCACACAAACTTATTTCCTTTGAGTTTTTTGTGTGGGTTTTTTGTTCATTCGCATTTTATTTTCTTCACTCTCTTACACCGACAACAATGGAAATCCCAGCTCACAGGAAGTGCTAATAAAAACAGGAAATGCTTTTACAACAAAAGTGGGCGGGGCAGAATAAGGTGAATAGGGAGCTCTACAAGCTGTGCTGACCTCTTGTTTTTCTGTTTACTGTTTTATTATGACTTTTGAGAGATGTTGGCTCTGCTAATTCATCCACATTAGTGTTTACCATCTTTCTAGCATATGTATTACCAGTTTGTTCTCGGGTAAATACACCAGTCTTGTTCTGACAAATAAAAGCTTCAATCATATGTTTTATGTATGCTATTCGTTGTTAGATGGACACATTTTAAAAGTTGGGTAAATATGGTGACTGTCATTACTTGACCAATGAGACGTTATTAGATAAGGCTACACCTTCAGGTTCAATATCAATGGTAATATCATTCTAGTTTGTATGCCCCTTGAACGGAAAATGACGACATATTTACAGCTATAATTCTATTTTCTTTACTCGTAGCTTGAGTTTGAGGTGGAGGATGTGAAGAGCGTGGCGATTGTTTACGACGGTGCTATTATCAAAAGCGACATGCAGGGGGTGCACCAAGCGTAAGTTACTTAGTACTGCCCATTTCCTTTAACTACCTAATAAGTACAGTATATACCTCCTGGTCTCACTTCTTAATGTTCTTTTACAACTTCCTTCTTTTCTTCTTTTCTCATCCCTTCTCTCTTTCAGGTACTGTATAAGGGGGTGAAGAGATCGCTTTCTCAGAACCCCAAAAAGGTATTTTATTATTTGTTCACACTTACTTGATAAAAACAATGAATATTTCACTCTCATATGACATTGTTCATTGCCTTCGCTAGTGAACCCATACACATTTTATAAACCCAAAGATTAGTTGATGTAGAAAGATGTTCAGAATTCAGAGCTGTTCAGAGCTCTAATTTAAACTTAAGCCTTTTAACTGAGGAAGAAAGCAGTTTGTAAACAGTGCCTGAAGCATGACTGCTGCGTATCCAAATGAGCTTCTGGATGATACGCCTGCAGTTCAAATCACTGTCACTTCAGCTCCGGGGGTCTCCTGCCTCTGAGGCCTGATTTACACAGAGAATACAATCACTATAAAATTACAGTCTTTTTCACTGCCCACACTGTTACTGTGTGGTTAATTGAATTGTTTTTTTGTTTTTTTCTCGAAATGCCAGCTTTTATGTACTAATTAAACTAAGAATACTCAAAGTAAACTCAACAACCTTTTTAAGTCCTACAACCCACTTTTGGGTCCCAATCCACTAATTGACCTTTTGCAAAAGCCCGCCCCAAATGATCCTTGTCCAACCATCCTAGCAAAGGTTACTATGTAAACAATGTACATTTTCATGTCTTTAGAGCAGAATTTGAAAGGAGAACCACATTTCTGATAGAAATAACAATTTATTCTTAATTTCTCATTAGTTTGTCCCTAAAGAAGCAACATTTCAAACAGACACTGATTGGTTACTGCCTGAGAACCAAAAATAATAAATGTTAAACATTAATAACTTTCACATTATGTATTAGATTTGGACATGTTTATATGGCATGGGAAAAAAATTACCATACCTTTTAAAGAGACAGGGTTTCATCAAAAATACTAACTTTTATTTATTTTCTGGCTCAAATTAGACAATTCTGTCAAGAAAACGATTAATCAATGACTAAAATAGTTGATAGAATAATCGATTAATCGTCTATTAATCGATGAATCCTTTCAGCTCTAAAGCAATATGACTCCTGTAGGGTGTACACTGCACAATTTTAGCCATCTCAAATCTTAAGTCCAAGCTCAAAACCACAGGTCCTCGGTGGTACATTTAAAATCAAAACTTCTGTGCGACTTCATGCAGTAGACATCGGGCAGTGTCTGATCGCAGAGTGAGCTATCCTCTCGCTGCAGCTAGGATCTCTGACAAATGTGTCCGCAACACCAAAGTCACAAACAACAGAGCCAAGGCACGGGGCAAGGACTGGATGCATTTCACTTTCTCCACACTTGTCTGTAGAACATGCCGTCTGGAGCCTTAACTCATTATGGAAAACTTTATCATTGCTACGACACACTCACTGAAGCATCACACATTGGAAATGAATGCTGCTCACGATTCAAAGAAAAAACTTATATGGCGGTGGTCAGAATCACCTGACCTTGAGGATTAAACCTATTGTGCATGTTTTGGGGTCATAGGGGAAACCGGAGCACCCAGAGGAAACCCATCCAAACACGGGGAGAAACATGCAAACTCCACATAGAAATGCCCAATGGTCAAGGAATCAAACCCAGGCCTTATTGCCATGAGGCAAATGTGCTAACCACTCTGCCAGCCACCGTCTTGTTTATCTCACATGCTTTTAACTGTGCATAAAGCTGTGAATGGACATCTATCTTAATTCTTAGATTGGGCTTTAGTGACAGTAGAATAGTTTTGTTAGCTAGCCCCAACACCTAGCCAAACCTCACCTATGCTTTCTAACCTCCTGACCCTCTCACACTTTGTGATGCCCTGCCAGACACTGTATCTCCCTTACACAGTCTCTCCCCTTCTGGCTCTGTGCAGAGCAAAGGAGGTGGCAGCTTTGCAGTACCAGTGATGATCATGTCTAGGGCTGCTTGATAATAGAAAAAAATTATAATCACGATTATTTTTGTTATAATTGAAATCGCAATTATTCAAACATTATTTTTCAGTCTTCCTCTGTACTCTGTAGTTAAAGTGTAGGACGTTTCGATCTTAATCCAAAGATCGTCATCAACTACTAAAGACTACAAGTGCAGAAGGGAAAGAGAAAGAAGAACTACATATCAAGAGAGCCCTCTCGGCCTGCGGTTACCCTAAATGGTCTTTTGCCAAATCTCAAAGGAAAAGATTAGTTAAAGAACAGGACAAACAGGGGACAGAACCAAAAAGGAGAGGAGTAGCTGTACCTTATGTATCCGGAGTCTCAGAGAAAATGTAGAGGGTCTTTAGACAACCCAGTTTATTTTAAACCAATGAATACATTAAGACAAAAACTAGTTCGCCCTAAAGACAAGATCCCAAACCACAAAAAGAGTAACATAGTTTATTCTATTCATTGCAAAGAAGAGGAATGCAAATAACATTTTATTGAAGAGACAAAACAATGACTGAAAACAATGACTGGTCAACGCCGAAGAGGGAACTCTAGCGGTAACGTCCTCAGTCGGCTGTGCATCTCCATCTCAAAGCCACCAAACACTAATTTGAGGGCAGTGACTCTTTCTGGTTCACTCTTAAGAGACTCACAGCGTGCTCAAGTCTTTAGTAGCTGATGATGATCTTTGGACTAAGATCGAAACGTCCTACACTTCAGCTACAGAGTACAGTTATTTGTTTGATGGTATTTTTTTTTTAAACAAAACAATGCAAAATATGTTTTTTGGACAATTATGAAAGTGCAAATTCACTGCGCTGTCAAGGCACAAAGCTTTGTTTTCTCCTTGTAGACCTGGTGTTTTTGGGGTATAACCGTTTGACTTGTGTCTTGTAGGACAGGTGTGGCTGTGTAAGCAGGTTCACACAGACAGATGGGTGATGAGCGGATCTCTGTTTCTGTGTCCTCGCGCTCCTCATTCAGTATGTTGACGGTGCTCACGCCAGTACAGAAATGAAACATTGGTGATCTGTTGGTTGGAACATTGGTATTCATCCATACCAGCCTCTAGACGTGTGATTTGGACTTTATTTCCTCCTGTCACTTGTAATGCCCCATCCAACCGCTTGTGTTCTATCTGTGGGTCAGACGCTGGAGAAGCTGGACTCACGTTGCTCGGTCACGTAATGCGCTTCCGTCATTTTTTGCTCATGCACATGCCTTCACATCGGCTACAGATTATACAAAGATCACCTCACCCTGACCTTACCTGACAGTGCTAGAGTACGGTCCATGAGAATTTAGATCTCTCTTCTCTGGAAACCAGTCCGCTTTAGCCTCAATAGTTGTAGTGTACCCTTCAATGCATTTTTATTATTTTGAATATATCCTTCACTGCATATTGTATTGTATTTGCCTCGATGTGGGTAACAGTAACTCACTTTTGCCAAAGGTCAATTTTGAACCACTGCTGTAGAAAAAATGACTAAACAGAATCAAAATAAAGTGTGCTGTGATTGATGATTCACAAGACAAACATGACAATTGTATTTTTCTACGCCACAAATGTGCAACAGTTCTCCACAAAAGCTCTACAAACCTCTGTGCTTTTATTCAAAGCACTGAGACTTTGAGCATTTTTTTGTGTTGTTTTTTCTTCTTCATCTTTGCAGTCTGAAGTACAGTGCCCAGGAGCAGGAAACTCTCTGTTGACGAAGTCTGAGTTACTGCTTGCTACAGTGGGGCAGGAGGAAATGTCTTTGTAGCAGCTGCCAGGGTAATTAGCCGCTTGCTGAATTATGCATCAGCAGAAGTGTCATAGCGTGTTAGAAGCAGGCAGGTACAGACAGACACAGAGAGGGAGAGGTTAGGAGACAGCTCTCATACAAAGCATCTAAAGACTGCACATGCTGCCATATTGGACATCTTAGAAAGCAGAACATCACAGTGTTTCACAAGTGATTTAGCAACATGATGAAAGCAACATCCATCTGTAATGCTACCTCAGTGGAAAGTCCCATGGCTTATGTATGCACGGTTGTGACTGTGAAATTCCTTCTCATTGTTAACAACTTTAACAACAGATATGCTGTGGCGATGTTAGATTTAAATAGATCATACGTTTGCAGGGTGGTTTTCTAGCATTTTTGTGATAGTGACCCTGAAAAGCGATGCTGCAAGTTGTGAAATGTGCTCATGAACTCATCTCTGTGAAGAATTGTGTTAATAGAAATGCACAAGGAAAAATATTAATTATTTTTGGAACAACTATCAATTAAATTTACTCGCTCCCTCTTTTCATTGTTTGTAATTAAAAAATAACATGAGCGAGGTCAGTACTTGCCCTGACACACTTCAAATGGTACTTGAGGCTGGAATAACGTCGATGATATGCGAATTCCTTTTTGCACAGTTTGCACATGACACTGGTCTTTTGAATCGTCCCATCAGGATGTTTTATAAAGCAAAAATGAGCCCCCAGTCAGCCAAGTGAAGCGTCTTCATCCTCCATTACTGTTGTGAGCGGATGTAGCGTGTTCGTCAGATTTACAGCCGTACTAGAACTACGTGAAAGGAAGGCTCCAGCTCGGGACTTACGAGACATATGGGAACATTCCTGTTTTTAGTAGTAAGGGTAAGATAGAAAGGCCCCACCTGGCATGGGGATTGAACTTGGGACATTCTAGCTGTGAAGCACGAGCACTAACCACTGCACCATCAACAAGTTGGTGGACGGCTTACTCACTTACGGCATGTCAACAACTTGATGTCAGGAGTAAATACTTCCGCGGAGGACACATCTGTTTTTAGAAAAGTTGGAGAGCTTGTCTTGAAATAATCATTTTGGCCCCTCCCAGAACCGCCACCTTATGGTGGTGGAGGGGTTTGAGCACCCGAATGATCCTCGCAGCTATGTTGTCTGGGACTTTATGCTCATGGTATGGTTTCTCATGGCAAACAGGTCCTAAGTGTCAGACCAAGAGCGGTTTAGAAGCCCCTTATGATGAGAGACCTTCAAGGCCGGTTACGTAACCCAGAGGTGATGGAGCGTCGTTGGGCCGTCCTCCCATGGACCCACCACCTGCCATAAGGGAACTGGTGCAATGTGATCTGCGACCCAGCAACAGATAAGTGGAAGAAGATGGATGGATGGATGGATATACTGTATGGATGGACCATCATTTTATTAGTTATAACATTTAAAACCGTGCCGCAAAAAAGTATTAATTGCCACAAAAAACATCTTGTCTGTAGATTTGATTTGATTATTATTTATTTTTATTACATTTTTATAGCATGTTAGACAAGCTTGTAACCTTTATAAACACATACGTCTCTTCCATTACATCCTACATGACGTTGTTAACACTTTGTTCCTGCTGGATGATAAGTCATCATCCAGCACAAATTTGCTGTCCACCACATAATCTTTAAAAATGATGAGTATTTGAAGAGTTTTAAACTAATCTTGAAATGAATAATGACACTAGTAGCTTCAGGTCAGCGAAACTATTGAAGCCACATGTAACAAGGCTATTGGATGACCTGTTCAATTGGCAGATGAAGATTTTATGCTCCAAACATAAAACACTTTTGCCAACAAGATGCACATTTTGTTGCATTTCTCCACAAGCTGCCATTTTATTCCCTGTGGGGTCATGTCCTCCTCTCAAACCCTCACGTCGTGTGTCAGGGGCGATTGCATGGTCCACTGTAACTGTGTCGGTGTCACTCACCTCAGGCTGAACACAGAGCGGTGTCCCTGTGGTCCGGAGCACAGATGGTAAAGGCCGCACTTCGCTCCTGTGCTAAGCTGTTCCACCCTGACCCGTGGAAAAATGAAATAAAAATGTTGACATTATTGTCCTTAAGTTAAAGCAACTGTGACAGTAGACATGAGGGTGATGGGGGTCTCACAGCGCTGGCTTGGGCAGGGTCGGCACAGGCAGCACAGTGATTAGCGGTGGTGGTGGCAGCTTGGTTCAGCTCGCTCACTGTCATGTGCAAGGCCAAAATTGAGAAACTGGTTCGAAACGCCATGAAAATCATTGGTAGGAGAGAGTATCCTTCCTTACAAGCAATCTTTGAAAACTCTGTCCGAGCACAGACCAAAAGCATTCTAAAAGAGCCTTCTCATGTGCTCTTTTGTGAATATGAGTTGCTTCCCTCAGGAAAGCATTATCGGGCTGTAAGGTACAAAAGCAACCCATACAAATACTCTTTTATTCCTGTATCGGTTTCCCTTCTTAACAAGCGTGGTTAGCTGGAAGGCTTATGGTACTAATGATTCTGATTATGCTGTTATGCTGTTCATCGTGCACAAGTGTAGATATTGTTGCTGTGTGGCACAGCCATGTCCCTGGTTGAGATTATTTAGATGAACCGACTGTTGTCCAACTACTACTACTGTGGTTACTGTTGCTGTTCTTACTGTTATCTGTAGTATTGTATTTGTTGTAAGGCTGCTCTGGATGTATTGTATGTTGTGAATGTGATGTTGCACCATGGCACTGTGAGCCCAAGACAAATTTCCCTTTGGGACAATAAAGTTTAACGTAACCTAAACCTAAAAAAATGGTCAAATGAAAACGTAAAGCTTACCCTCGCACTGGCCTCCTGGTGCAGGGACCTTGCTACATAAAAGCACCGTGGAGGGAATGGCACTGCATATATTAGTTCGAGGTGGGAACATAGAAGAGGGAAGTTTGCAATGATATTTTAAAGAATAAATGTAATATTAGAAATCAGAAAACCAATAAATTAATGTGATATTTTATTGATTTTGTGCATGTGTAAATATCTATTCCAATTGTAGTTATTTCTATGTGCATGTTAGCGCTCGTGCTTCACAGCTAGAAGGTCCCAGGTTCGATCCCGGGCCAGGACGGGGCCTATCTGTGTGGAGTTTGCATGTTCTACTCGTGTCTGTGTAGGTTTCCTCCGGGTGCTCCGGTTTCCCCTACCACTAAAAACATGTACAATAGATCAGGGTGAATGAGAGTGTGCGTTTGTGTGTACGAGTGTGGACAACGGACGGAAAATAGCCCAAAGGCTACAATCCGGAGTGGTGTGTTTACATGCATGGTTCACATGTGTGTTCATTAATATGCACTGTCCCAACCAAATAAACAATAAATAAAATAAATAAATCGATTAATGTTTCCATCTATGAAGAATGCCAGTGACCATCCAGTAGCAGGCCACAGACCCATTTTGTAGTTGGATGAAGTGTTCGCTCTAATTGAAATGATGGAATAAAGCCGATGTCAATTTGTCGTTCAGTGCCATGGTTTTTTGTTAACTGATGCCTCTTGGACGGCTCAGTTGCCCACAGCCACACTGTGTAACCCAATAAATAACTTCCTCCAAAATTGGTGTCTAGTGTAGGCGTGTCAGACCTCAAAACTCACGTTCCTATAGGAGCTCTCCATGGAGATGCTTTACTTTAACAGAGAAAATGTACTTTTATACAATATTGAAATGTTCTGCAATGCGCCTGAAAAATGCCAGTAACGCCTAAATGTGTATGTATTCTTAGTCTAAAATACCAATCAAACGTTAAAAGCAATCATGTGTATGTACAGTACTCGGAAAAATTCTAAAGTATTGCCATCTACTGAACTGACGAGCCTGTTTGCCTCTCTGTGAAACATCCAAAGCAAAAGAGCCGAGACAAGTGATTGAATGGGATAACCTCAGAACTCAAGGACTGGATTGTTATTAGCCACTATATTCTCAGAGGAGAGCCGCTTCAGTCACTGTCGCTGGCTGCTTTCTATTCTCCCCGACACTGACATGCACAGAGAAATATACGAGGGCCCATTGTGGAATCCAGGCACACACAGCGGCTCTGCACCTCTGCCATTGTGTGCAGTAGACAACAAGCCGAACCACATAGACTTCCCCGTATACATTAAATGAGTCAGATCGACTTCCCCTCCTTCACGTGCTCCCAGTGGGTCACCATTGTTGATATACGGAAAGCAGATTAGAGGTTAAGTTAAGTGTATTCATGATTTCATTTCCATGCAGGCCTCCAATCCAAGCACATTAATTATTAAAAGTAGCCATTCAGTATCTCAAAATGTCACGTGTCGATAGTATTGAACATCAGCTGCACTTTAGCGCAGGGTCGGCTCGATACGCACAGCGGAAACACTTTCTTAGTGTCCGTCAAACAAGGAGGTGCTGCCTGATGACAAAGAGCCTGTTATGTTCAAGGAGCCCTATAGCCTATTGATATTCTTCAAAGCATGTATGCTCTGAATGTAGTTATTCTGGGTTTGCATCTGTGTAATGGTTTAAACTAGGGATGAAATCATTTTAAAGGGACTGTACTCAATGGCATGCTGGGTAAATGGGAGAGTAAGGACGTTTCCTGTAGGGTTTTCATGTTTTTACTCTTTTGGGCCAAAGGAATAACGGACATTGACAGTTGTGTGATAGTAGGCCAATGGCTTTAACTGGACTGCAGAGGCCTCGGCTGCTGTTTCAAACATGAATAAAGTCACACAAATGTTTTTGTCATGTAAATCTATCAAATAATATACTTTTCATTCATAGCAAGAGACAGATATCATTTGACGTTGAACTAACTGAATCAAGTTGGTACAGTCCAATCCAGTGGAGCCAGAAGTGTCTGTGAGGCCTGAGTAAAACAGTAGGCAGAAAAAAGGCAGGTGGCTAAAAAAGAAAGGCATTACTGACCCATGAATAATATCTGTCTCATTTGTTTAACCCATTTTGCTGACTGTGAAGATACATCAGGCCCAGGTTATGTGTGTGGCAGCCCCATATGAAAAGAGAAAGTGTTATCGAGTGGGAGCAATTTGTCAACCTCTGACTTAGGTAAACTCATTATGAGTTGAGTTAAAGCTGATAAAACTCCTGGGTCAAAATTATGTTCCATCACACTCCTTGCTCCACGCAATGATCTCTATTTTCCTTGTGGAAAATAAAGAGACCATTTCATGGCATCAGCAGAGTGAAAGTAAGTATAACACCAATGTTAAAAACAATTACACCAGGCTCACACTGAATCCTGACTGGGTACGTTGCGGCCTCCTAAAGAAATGAAATGTCATTCAAATCAATGTTGTTGACGCACACTAGCCCCACACGGTCTGGGTCCAGTTACTGAGGCAAAGAATAGTGTTCAGGATGGATTGTTATAAATTCACTGTTACCATGGAAATCTGCCATGTTTGTGGGTACTAGCAAACATCCACAGGCTAACATTAGCTAGAAACATTATAAAAAGTGGAGAAAAGAGCTGTGGAACAACTCCATTAGCTGCTGAGTCACTACTTGTAAGACACCGAACAAACTGTAGCATCCAAATACTTTTATGTGAACGATATCTCAAGTATTTTGTTGTAATTTTGTTGAGCCATCCACTTACTCCAGCTCTTCGTGGGATCCCGAGGCATTCCAAGGCCAGCTCAAAGACATAGTCTTTCCAGTGTGTCCCAGGTCTTCTTGGGGGCCTTGTCTGACTGTGACCAGCCCAGAACACCTCTATTGGGAGGCAGAGCCACCTCAGCTGCCTCCATTTGCACCTTATCTCTAGTGTGGTCCAGCAGACCAGCGCTATACCTTCCATCAGGTGCTTGAGGGTTCATGGGAGTTCACCATACAAGTCCACATGTGTTTTGTGGATCTGGAGAAAGCGTTTGACAGTGTCCCTTGTAGTGTCCTGTGGGCGGTGCTGAGGGAGTATGGGGTCTGTGGCCCTCTAAGGGCTCTCTGTTCCCTGTATTGCCAGCATTAAGTCAGACCTGCTCCCAGTGTATTTTGGCCTCCACCAAAGCAAAACAAAAAAAGTACATCTCACAGTGCACTAGAATTTAAGGTGGAAATCTTGCCTTCCGATCCCTTGTATGAGTGTGTGATTGTATGAAGACTAAGTATAGTGCCTAGTCGTCATCTATACTGCTTATTGATTTATTCTATTTTCTTACAGTGAGTTGAATGGTTCTTCTCATCCAAGTACATCCAGTACATTTTGTTGCATTGTTGACTGCATGTTGACAAATAAAGCTAATCTAATGTCATATGGTATAGTCTGTTCTTTTTTTGGGGTAAAGGTAGTTGTTGCAGTGTGACAGTTTCCATAGTAACTGAGTTTTATTTAGGTATTTTAAAAATGTATGCCAAAAGCCTATCAGAAAGTTTTCCCATTCACACCTTTTTTCCGAGATTCTTTATTTTATTGTGTTTGGAAAGAAAGAAAATACTCAATATCAACCTATATCAACATATCAACCTTAGCCCATTTGTGACTGTTGTATGCACAGCATCGATGAGCCCAGCAGCTCTGAAACACTGCTCCTACTGCAGGACGCCAAATCCCACTCCAAAGTTTTACATTTGTTTTGTGTTTATAAGATTCATGCTATCAGCACATATTATAACAGACAGCAGCGGGCTCACTTTGGCAGGCCTCACGGAGTTTAGCTCGTGTCCATTTAACGCCCCGTAAACCAGATTACCTGCCGAGTGAGTGTTGGTGGGAAGGCTCCAATGGAAAGTGTGAGCTGTGGGAGCAGGGCCCAGAATGACCAGGAAACACTGTTAATCTCGGAATGGGACAACAGCCATTGATGGACAGTAATCTATGGGACAGTGTTATCTGCAGAGGAGAGTATTCAGCTGTGTGCCCTGGCTGGTGCCAAAAGAACCAGCATATGCAGTATGGACTCACTTTCAGTCTCATACACTTGTTAAAACACATTTTGGAACTTTATTGAAAGAACCAGCTCTATTCTCCAGCAAATGTCTTCATATGATTTATGCTATAATGGGAAAAAATGGGCTGCACAATGTAAGAAAAAGAGCAATATTTGATCAGCTTAAATACGATGAGGATATTCTAGAGATATTTTACTAAACCATTTAAAGTGTATAAACATAAAACTCTGGGTGCGGTCTGTCTTTGCCTCGAGGATCAGTGTGTACGGCATAAACAAAAGAAAATTTCATGCCGTGGTATTAGCGCTATCTTCTCTAAAGGGCGGTAAGCCCTTATGACACGCATGATGTTGTTTGGATATACTGTAAAGCTCCCACCTCTTCCTCCTCTTCCTCCTCCTCCTCCTCCTCCTCCTCCTCCTCCTCCTCCTCACAGTGCGTGGTTGGGACGTTTGTCTGTATGTGCCGCTTATCAGATCACTGTAGGGTCAAAATGGACCTTTCGTACCTCAAAAAATCCTAATTGCTGTTTGCCGTTTAACCATGAGGGGCACGGTTTTGGCTGTTTTAGACAGCATACCTGAAAATTATTCCAGTTTACACTAAAATGGTAATATTTGACTGGCAACAGTATCGCTGCGCCAGCCAGATGCTCCTGGCAGAAGCCAGATTGATATGTGTAGCTCTAAATTGAGTTATACACATTATCAATCTGGAAAGACTCTTGTGCAAACGGTCCATGAAAAGGAGGGACAATCAGTACAATACTTTGAGCTGATTGGGCCCCAGTTAGTACACGCCTTCCTATATGCGGTTTCAGCCAATCATAACAGCGAGTCATGTGACGTATCACCCGCAGCAGGAAATCTAGTCGGGAGGAAAAGCATAAACATTGAGGCATCTGTGAAGTGCTCTGAGGTAGCCATGTTTGTTTTTGCTGGGGCTGACTGTCGTTATACCTACATATCCCGCCCCCAGCCTCACAGCAGCCTGTCATTGGTCCAAACCACTGGTTGTGACGAGACGCACTTATCAGTTTCCGTCTTTCAAGATGGATTTGTTGTGAGACTGAAAATTCAGATCTCGCGACAATTCATCTTGCAGCGCAAGGTTAAGATGCTCCTGCTTTCTGTTCAAAAGGAGGCGCATCTGGGGGTCTGCTCAAAGCTTATCAGTTACCGGTTTTGTTAATATAGCTCCAATCACAGACGAGGAGTGGGAGTTTATTGCACCAAGAGACAGAGATTGACAATTGAACAAAAATCGGAACCGAGTTGCTAAATATCTTTAATGTGTACTTTTGTACTGACATGCCAGCCCTTCCTTGTTTACAGAAACTTGTTTATGCGTCATGGCGTCTGTCACACCCATCGAATGATGGGCGTGTCTTGCCAGACAAGTATAGACTCCTACAACGTCTCGTACATGGTTTATCAGCGGGGAAAAAATGGTTCACTTTGAACACAGTTCCTTTACAAAAATACTATATCAAGGCCAAAATGGACCTTAATTAGGAGAATTGTGTCAAGAACTGAACTTTTAGTAGTTACCATGTGTTTTGCTTTTAGATTGTGTAAGTTGGAATATCTTTTGGCAATACTGATATTAAATCACTTGTTTAACTAGTTTACTTGTTATATTACACGTAATATCACATTTCAATGTACAGCCGATAAAATGAACGCAAAAATTATAAGCAATTTGTTTTTTTATCAAATTGATATGAGTGTGCAGTTAGGCTGTGCTTGCTATAAAATGTGTAAATCTCTGCCAATGGAAAACCTTATTAATGATGCAATATTCAGTATTGTGGCTTTATTGTGTCACATAATTTTGTATTAGATTGTGGAAACCAAACAACTTGATTGATAGTTTCTAACTCATAAACCGTGTTACAGTGCGACGTGTAACTCCTGGAGTCTTCCCTGAGAGTGGACTTCAATGTAAAAGGTCAAATGCTGCTCCTTTTTCACCTTTCCGCTCAGACCAGGTCTCTCCATCATCAACACACAGCTATTACAGTGTCTCCAGCCTAATGGACTTGTCGGGAATCCATAGACAGACTGAAGATAAATGGTAAATACCCCAAATGAAGATGGTTTGGTGCGAGAAGGTGATGCAGGAGGGTTGGCCTGCTTGTCCTGTTTCTACATTGATTCAGCTGTCAAAGGCTCGCTCTAATCTCACCCCCAGTAAAAAATATTACTTTCACATCAACAATGCCCCAAAGCAAAATGCCGAAAATGCGATTTTAGGTTCTCACAAATAGCTCATATCAAGTAAAGAAGAGTAAATTATTCTGATGGAGGCAACTAAATGTTTGTATTCCTACAACCTATATTCTTTGAATAAATATTCTGAACCCTCTGAATAACATTTGCCCCCCTTTCCCTGACAGTTGCCCCCTCCCCCTCAGTTAAATTACATTAGGAGCAGTCTGTCCACAAAGCTCAGGATTAGATCATGGCTACATTTCTCATCATCTGAACATGACTTGAATGTTTGCCAGTCCCATGAATTTGTTAATTAGTGCTGGTCTTTGTCTTTAAATAGTTGTCTTCATTCTCATCAAGCTTCTTTCTTTGAAGAAAGTGAAAGGCGTGTGGCAGTAATAGCTCCGAATGACGTCCTGATTCAGAGAAGCACAGGTGTGCAGGCTTTTCTCTCTTGTTCAGAGGCTAAATGCTTGTGAAAGTCAGCTATTCAAGTCGGAGGATAGCAATATCACCAATTGTATTTTTGTGTGTTTCATTTCACAGACCATTCATCCATATGATCTCTGTAAAAATTGGGAGAACAAAAACAGAGTTTAGAAACACTGGCATGTTCATGTTTATGAGTTCCCTGCCCTTGTTATGACAGTTTCCTATTTTTTTCTTTCTTTTATTGGGGAAAAATAGAAAAGTAATTAAGATGTTATTACTCTCGTATTTAAAATAATATTCTCTATCTGGTCAGTGCCACCTGATTCAAGAAGAAAATAATAATTAAACTCACAATATGGATTTTGAACAGAGAAGCCAGGGGTGATCAATAGATTATTCTCAGACTGGCTCCATCATTGATGAACTCCAAAGGATTCTCCACTCCTCCCACAAGTTCCCACTCAAATGTCCATAGATTATTTGCATGCCAGCATTAATTTCCTAGAATCTCTGTGTCAATAGTCCAATAAAGCACTGGCTCATGCAAAATAACTGTTTATTCACAGCATTCTCATTGCACCTTTACACCTTATTATCCTTTTTTGAATGCTGTTTTTTATTACAATATAGAAAGAACTGCACCATTAAACAACAAAACGCACCACTTTGTTTTCTTCTATTTGCGGAAGAGTAGAAACCAAAGCAACACACTATATATTACAGACCCGAGAGACAATTATAGTCATTTGCAACTTCAATTTCCTTGACTTGTAGCTGTAAGTAGTGATGGGTTAGCTCACCTGTCTACATGTGCCTGATAAATATGATAATGTTCACTCAAGTCCTCCCAGTCCTAAAAATACGCTGTGCACTGTCCTGGATGAGACTGCCTGGAATAAGTTTGTAATTGAAAACATAAGTTATCACAGCTGTTGCCCCGTTCCCAATTCAGTAGAAGCAGTTTTATCAAAGGCCTCACATTGCACAAGAGAGTAGTGCTGCTTTTCAAAGCTCTGACTGTTCCAATCTCACAGATTAATGAGTGGCTTATGCCAAATCTGCCACCAAAATGGAGGACACTTCCTGCCCTATATAAATAAAACACAGCACCTATGTCACGGCACAGCATTTGGCAAAGGCAATATTAAGATCAGACTTTAGCTGAAAATGTTCCTGTGGCGACACTCGTTGATTTACGTCCGGCATTTCGGGCGCAATACAGTGTAACCAAAATAAATCTCGACCTAAACACTTATCCTGGGATATTGGAAATGCAACACAAGGCTTAGTTTTGGATTTTCAACATCCCTGGGAACAGAGAAACGCCGAGCTGCAATGAATTTAAAACTGCAAAACTAATTTAGCCACTGACATCTTTCTAAAAAATAATAATAAAAAAAATCCACATGAAAAGTTAAAAATGGATCCTGTACTTTCTTTGAGAACTAAACGATTTCCAAAAGCAAAATTTAGAAAACCTCTTTTCTGTTTATACTGTTATAGGGTTCGATTCATTCAAATGTAGAGAGAATAAAAATGCCGCATGATATTAAAATGTATTTGTCAACTTTGGAACTCCTAAAGCACGTCATTAGGGTGGCATTGTTACCACTGAGAGTTGTTTAGTATTTTGCATGCAGCGTTAAAATCCTCCCAGAGTTCTCATCTGTCAATTATAGTTGCCTGATACGGCTGCTCTTCAAGGGCACATGTTTATTCTATGTGCCTTGTTGTGCGGCAGGCTGCAGGCAATCTCACCCCTGCTGCGAGGGAGTTTGCATATGATCTAAGCTACACTTTTACTATGTCTACAGAAGTGGGAATGTAGGGGCTGTTAAAAACCTCGACACCGTTTATTCTATAAAATAATAATAAAGATAAGATTTCATTTTTACTTATTTTGCCTCGGTCCTTTTCTGTAATCTTTTGTTAAGGTGTTAAGGTGTTACTTGTCGAGTGCACATCCCACCAAAAGCCCATAGTTATGCTGAGATGCAACTTATTCATGGTTAAAACAGTTATATAATACGGGATTCCATGCCGTAAATGCTGAAAGAAGAAAAAAAGATAGAGAAAGAGACACACTTTAAAAAGAAAAACTAGGTCCCTCCCTCTCCCTTCCTGATTGGTCTTAAAGCTACGCCTGTTTCCCCTGTGCACGCGCGGGGTCATTAGTTCAAGAAGAGGTGAGGAGGAGAGACATCATGTGGATATAAATTTGACAACATCCGAGCTGACCCGTGTCTGTATTGTTTCCGATAAGCAGCTAGCCTTATATAAAGGGTGCATAGCTAGCGCTTAGCATTAGCAAAAAACATAACCATTACAACAGCTAGCAGTAGCCAGACTAATACTCTCATTTCAACATGCTTTGTCACTATAAGTACTTCAAAGTGTCGTCATGCAGTTCCCTGTCCGTATGAAACTTGTTGCACAGTTGCTAAGATCAGGGAAGGAGAGAAAAATATACTTTATAGCAAAATACAAGGCCAGGTGGTGGATTGTGCACATTTTTATAACTTTTGTAATACTTTTATTGATATAAATCTTTTGACATTGCAGAAGCTTATTGTAAAATATAGTCCAAAAAAAAATGACTGTGTGACCTTTTTTTGGTCAGGGAGTGTACCCCTTGCAACAAACATTGCAGATTTTGCTAATATCTGCTTTTAATTTTGATCCAGATGTACTCGTGACTCCATTTAGTTGCCCAACTTCCCCAATGACTGTGTTCAATGCAAGCAAGACTATGTCAACGTGCAATGCCATCTTTTATTAAATAGATTCAACTCGTTTTACAGAGCAGAGAGCAACGTAATTATGAGTCTTAATTGAAAGTGGCAGTGAATCAGAGTGACGGAAGAGATGGCCCTTGCATGACAATGAGGAGAAGATTGTCTTATCAAACCAAACTGCGGCTTTAACACTGGATATACCGCACTCTGATATGTATGCTGGCGCTGCCTTTACACCAGTATTACACCGATGGGACCTTTAGCCCAATTGAAGCACACTGACACGTTTAACTTCATCAGGAGTAGAGAACCGCTGGGTATTTCACACTGAATAACCATCACGGAGCTGTCTGCACCATGATGTGTGCGCTGAAATTATACCTGGCTCCTCCAGGAATAGCTAAATGTAAAAGTTGCTTGAGGTGAATCAGTATTCCACATAAAATGGATCAAATACACAACAAGGGACAAAAAAAGGATGAATAAAGTTTAGCTTGTAGTGTTTAGAAAAACAATTTAAGGAACTTGCGAGGAATGACTGGGAGGTTGGTTGAGATACATTTTGTCCCCACAGTTAAAATTGGTTTATTCCATTGTGCATGTTTGATTTGGTCAAACGAAAACAGGAACCACAAAATCTGTGAAACAAACCGAAGGCTGTTCAGAAAACAACTTTATATGTTTTTGTGTTTGTCACATTGTAGGCAATACTATCAAGGCAACTATGACTTCAAAGACTGCTTGTTCTTAGGCCTGTTTAACCCTAGAACACTATCGCTCAAATTCAAAACACCGTCACTAACGCTGGGTGTTTTATACCTGAGATAATGCACCCAATAAAAAGTACTTGTCATCAAAATAATCAAAACATGACAATACATGACAAATTTGAGTAGTGTTTTTCTTTATTTTAAACTGTGTCATGTCTAACACAATGAAAGAAAAGCATCATGTGGGGACCACATAAAAAAGCTCCAATATTACTGAAAAATTAGGAATTTGGGAACAAAAAAAATGAAGATGGAAACTTGGTTTTTGGTCCACCCATTCCTGGGATATTTACCAGGCTACACTGACGAAGGCTCTGTGTCCTTCACCAGTGTAGCCTGGTCTTATCATACCCTCGCACTCATTTCGTACAGAGGATCTGGATATTCACAATTAAGCTCCATTTTCAGGTGGGAGGGGTCAACTCCTTTTAAAGAGGGCCTAAACGGGCGTGCCAGAGCCATGAAAAGAGCTGAGTTGGATTCACTAATCCAACTCCAACTGGCTACGGGGAGGAGGGGAGGAGTCACAGTGACACCACAGCGTTAGAGGATGGTGAGGGGGAGGAGTCACAGTGACACCACATCGTTAGAGGATGGTGAGGGGGAGGAGCCACAGTGATACCACAGCGTTAGAGAGAATGATAAGGTGTGGCAGAGCTGATGACGTAAACTTCTACCACCAGCTCAACTTCCACTCTCTCAGCTAACTGCAAAATTCAAATGGAATAGATACACATTACGAGTTCAACCTCTA
>OMNZ01020655.1:0-12963 GCA_900303255.1 Lesueurigobius sanzi | reverse complement strand
TAATCCAACTCCAACTGGCTACGGGGAGGAGGGGAGGAGTCACAGTGACACCACAGCGTTAGAGGATGGTGAGGGGGAGGAGTCACAGTGACAGCACAGCGTTAGAGGATGATGAGGGGGAGGAGCCACAGTGACACCACAGCGTTAGAGGATGATGAGGGGGAGGAGTCACAGTGACACCACAGCGTTAGAGGATGGTGAGGGGGAGGAGCCACAGTGACACCACAGCGTTAGAGGATGGTGAGGGGGAGGAGCCACAGTGACACCACAGCGTTAGAGGATGGTGAGGGGGAGGAGCCACAGTGACACCACAGCGTTAGAGGATGGTGAGGGGGAGGAGCCACAGTGATACCACAGCGTTAGAGAGAATGATAAGGTGTGGCAGAGCTGATGACGTAAACTTCTACCACCAGCTCAACTTCCACTCTCTCAGCTAACTGCAAAATTCAAATGGAATAGATACACATTACGAGTTCAACCTCTAGAGGGCGTTAGCCACTCGGCTTTAGCATAAAAGACACTTTTCAGCAGGTTTGGACTAAAATGTCAAAATATTAACTGGAGCATGTAGATCAGGGGTCACCAACCTTTTTTCAGCCGAGGGCTACTTCAAGATCATTAAGTTGTTCGAGGGCTGCCAGTTAAAAACAAACCCCGAAGTTACACTGTTTAATTATAAGATATTGACCGTATTATATCAGAATATCTTGATTTTAACCTAATACTGAGTCATAAGAACAGAAATAACTGTATTTTTAAGAATCAGATGCAAGAAAATTAAGATTTTTACACCTTAGAAAGAGTCCCGAAGGCTACTGGGCATGCCCCAAAGGGCCCCACGTTGGTGACCCCTGATGTAGATAATACTATTACACACCCATTTATCAGCAAAGAAAAGTTGGTTTGGTGTTTAGTTGTTCTTTAAAGTTTGAAACGATTGGATCTGATTTTACCCAAACGCTAGCCTGGCCTTAGCCCTCCGTATTAACATTTCCTGCATATGCCTGACGTCACCTACAACACCCGCCTCCCGCTCGCTGAATGGTCCAAAGAAATTCAACCGATGTGTCGCAGTCACTGAGATCAGACCCAGAATGTAACATGTAGGAAATGATAATTGACCGGAGTTTACGGATGGCTAAGGCCAGGCTATCACCAGTGTAGAAGCCACCCAAAACCTACTTTACCTTCTCTCACTATTGCTGGGGGAAAATCACCCAAACTGTGCCTGTAGGACAAAGTGTGTTTTGGATTAGGAAAACACCCAAGACAATGCTGAAGCTACCCAGAGACCCATGACACTCAGATAAACGCGGCAATGGTGTTCTAGGGTTAAAAAAAAAATCATGATTAACTAATGCATCAATGGAATAGTCATATTGAAATTGCATTAGTCTCGGATCGTTTGGTGTTTGGTGGTTTGACACTGCTCTTCATTAAGTGTGTGCTGCAGCAACTTTGATTTTATATCACCGAGCTGTTTTCAACTTGTCAGCTTGAATTTCACTTTTTTTGTGGAGTGCTCTGAATGGCCTCGTTTGTTCCTGTAAATGGGAACAAACAACATCATTAAGTGCCTCGCAAAATACTGTAAAACATTGACAGTCTTTACTGTCAAAATAAACTGCAGCACATACTCATTATGAAGACGACAATGTGTGTAGGTTACTCGCCATGTTATATTTCAGGAGCTCAATATATCTTTGAAGTCCAATGTGTCTGACTCATTTTTACAGCATTAAAAAGAAGAAGCTGTTTCAATCCTAATTGTGATCACATGCACCATCGCCTCAATATGTTCTTCCATCAAATTGAACCAAATATGGTGACTAATATGAAAATAGAATGGAAATGAGTTCAAGTCTCTCATAAATTATCATAAATTTGTCTATTTGCAAAAAAACAACAAAAAAGAACGTCTAATACACTGAAAAACTGAGAAATACATCAATCACTGTTAATAAAGGAAGGAATCCCATTTTCTTGTAGCCGTAGCCACGTTAATTAATTAAAAGTAGCCTAATGGAAAAGCATATTGTTTTAGAGATATCCTTTCAGCGGGTGAGATAAACTTCAAAAGCCTAAATTGAATATGGTGAAAGAAAAGGGCTAACGCAGACACATTTCCTCCCCATCTGGCATGAGGGCAGCGCTCTTCCCTCTGCTGTTGTGAGTGTGTGTGACATGTGAGAGTGTTACCAGTTCATGGTCCCATGACTGGCAGTTGTGATGTGTCCATAGACAGACAGCAGTCAAGGCCGCACAAATCACCCCGCCTCAATTCACCCGATGTGTCCGAAACCCTCCAGGGACTGTCTGACTGACCGCAACGGAAAAACAGAAGAGGCAAAACAGAGACAACAACTCTACGGATAGGTGCTTTTTTCATGGCTTACTTCTGTGATGTCACTTCCTCAAGAGAAGGGGCCAACAACACATTTTGAAATGTTGAAAACCTTGATAAAACACTTTGCCCAGCCTTAAACTGTTAGCTGTATTCCAGCTCGAAGTAGCACATAAAGGCTGTGTTGGAGCTGGTGGAGCTCTAATATTCTAATTTTATACATTTTTCCTCCAGTTTTCATATCAGATGCTGCTATTTTGCTCTGCTCTACTACATGTAGCAAGATGTGCCTGTAAACCAGTTTGCATGTTTGCTGCACTGAGGCTGTGACTATCCTCCTACAGTGTTCTCGCAGCGGTGTGCATAGCCTTTTCTTATATTAGTCTGTTTCCTACAGCCTGAATTGCTCTGCTGAGCTCCTCCACAGTAAGTGGAGCAGTTTTTCTATGCCAATGGACTGTTGTACCTTCTCTGGTCCTTCCACACACACATTCAATAGACCAGTGGTTCCCAAAGTGGGGGTCGGGACCCCCAGGGGGGTCGCGAGGCCCTAACCTGGGGGTCCCCAGATGAATTCAAGATGAAATAGAAAGACAAAATAACAATGTTTATTAATATAATGTTTAGTTTAGGACGACATATATTGTGAACTGGGGCCAAATAACAAAATGAACTAAATTAAAATGCAATAATACATATACTTTTAATGTTTTCGTTCAGATGTTCATTTTGGGGGGGTCCCGACCAAAAAAGTTTGGAAACCCCTGCAATACACTGTGGCTCAAAATATATTTTCGTCAAAGTGTCTTGCAGGATACAAACATGTGACACCCTGAAGTTTTCTGAATTATAATAGTTGTATTCATTTCAGTCAAGCCCAGTGGTGGTGGCGGTTTGTGGTGCACCACCTTTTCGTTGTGCTTTGCTGTGTGTTGGTGTTTATTAGTCTAGGTTCCCTCATTTGGTCCCCGTCCATAAAGTTTGCTCTTAAATTGAACTGATCAGTCCCCTGCCTCTCAGTAAGACGGACCTGTGAGCTCTGACTGTAATTCAATTCTCCAGGTGCAGTTCCTGGAGTGGCGTTGTTGGCTCGGTAGAAATCATTAAGAGTTACCCGAATATTGATAAAAGTTTAAGAACTTTCAGGGTCACTGTCCTGGTAATAATAACAAACACCAGCTTGCAAGCTCACAATCGATAAAAACGCTTTATAATTACATGGACAGTCTTTTTCACAAACCACTGCATTCAATATACTGAAGGACGTCAAAATACATTTCATTTCACTCAAAAAAAAAACAGTTTTGGTCCAGGGCGAAACTGAGAAACCAATTAGCATCATCACAGCCCTCCTGCTTCAGTGATCTGAGCTCATATGAGAAAAGAGAACCATTGTGTTTGATGCTACCATCATGGTTCAGACTAGGTTTTGTGCTTTTTGACAAAATACACATTATTTTCAGTCTTAACATTACATGCATCTCTGTCCTCCCAGCTTCATTTCGCTCTTTGGAGAAAAAAAAACTGATCCCAAATCAGTAAACACTGCCACCGGTTGTAAACAGCAGGAAACACATGAGTCCGGATTGGTCAATAACGTCACATGATCACTGCCTGCGCTAAGCTAACCAGTCCCAACACGGTTCAGTGGCTCTCAGGACAGGTACAAGGCTTCCTGAGCTTGTTTTATAGTTCTCTCAAATGGAAACTAAAAGGAGGCAAAGAAGTGAGACGTATTTCCAGTGAATTAATAAGAAGAAAAGGAGTCAGATAGACATCAGCCCTGTGACAGTGAAGAGATGTAGCTACAGCCTGCAAACCGCCAGTGCATCTAAGGTTTTTAAACGCTTTGCAGAGCTGGCTGTCTGTGTGTCGGCTTTAAAACGTAGACATGTTTGATGTACTGCGACTGGGCTTTATTCTCGTCTTTCTGCCGCCCACATCACATGATTCCAATTCGAGTCGAGCAAACACCCCACACCACGAGACCCCAGCCGCTGGAACTGCCCTGAACTAGTCATGACTCGGGAAGACTTGGCGCGACTGGAATTTAAAATTGAAAGCTAAATTTGGCAAAAACAAACCAAACTTGTGTAGTGTATGCTTAGCATGACTCCTCTCTCAGACCATTTCTAGATTTTTGATATAGTATAGTAAGTGTCTTTGAGACTGAGATGTGCTGATATAATTTCGTGAAGTGGCTGATTTGTTTCTGATCTCTTTCTCACTGTTTGAGTTTATTTCCGTGTGAACAATGTTTTATATGACATCTTGAATAAACTGGTTTAAGGTTATAATATTTACTCAATTGAACGGTGCCAATGGTGTGCCACTGAATACAACATTTGTTTGAACAGATTTTAGTGCTTTCAGGCTTCTTATTAAACCTCAAATACCAAACACAGCCCTGTGCAAAGAACGTGAAGGTCTTTGTAGCTGGACCTGACAATTAAAAGCAGAATTAATTCCCCAAGCTTTTATCGCAGAGATAAGAGAGGTTCAGGATCATATTGCTGTGTAAATTTGAGGCTGTGTGTATGCTTGCCCGACATATAATCTGTAAAGGACAAGAACTGAAGAGCCGAGCGAGCTCAACTTATACAATCTGACAATTTAGCCTCGCCTTGAGCCCCCTGTGTTATTATTGTTCTTAGCTGATGTAAGCAATGGCAAAAATAGAATCAGGATGTGATCTTTCTCCAATGAAAGGAATATTAAATTATTTGACATTTATTGTAAATTGAATGACCTCACTAACGTAAGCCAGTGCTGAGACTGGGGCATTATGGAGTACAATGTGATTAAAGGTTGTTGTCAGATGCCTGTGCTCTTTCAATGCTCAGTATCCATATAAATAAAACCAAGATCGACACAATAGTCTGAGAAAGTTTGTTTTAATGACCCAACCTTTTGTCCTGTACTTGTTAAAATAAAAAGGGGAACATATAGAAGCTACAGGCCATTTTTGGCGTGAAGCAAATGATACATTTAAAGGTCTTTGGGTTAAAACAATTGCTGGTTATGGCTCGCGTGATTGTCTGACATGCCCTCCACTTGATACTCTATTTAGTATACCTTTATACATGTAAGCCCCTGTGAAGACTGTAACAGGCTGAAATGTGTCTGCGTCCTTCGTTAGCATTTATCATATCAACATTAAGCTGTTTTACATGGTACAATGAAAAGTGAAAATGGATCCACAATAGTGCCACCAAAGTCATAACATTTACATTTCCAACATGTGGATTTGTCACATAAACATAAACATAAGTAGAAAGTAGAGGAGGAGACTGTGCTGTTGTCACTCGGGTTGGTATCATGGCTTATAGAGAGCACTGTATTTTGGTACTGTATGTGTCTTGGTATTCTTCTCGACTTGCAATAATCATTTTCTCAATGTAAAGCGCTTTGTGACTCTGTGAAAGGCGCTATATACAGTATACAAAGGATCCTCCTATAATGGTAAAGCCATCATGGAGCCATACATGTCTATCTTATCACTTTGATCATATCTTTCTGGTATAACAAGTGAAAAATGTAACATTTATCTGTAGACATTTCAAGATGGTAATGAAATAAGAAATGTCATACAGATGCAAACATAAATACATAGTCCTTGGGGCATTGTATGAATCAGCAACAGGCTCTTGAACATGACATAACTTCAATTATTTCAATAAAGCCTTTTGATTTTGCACGTTTCTTCAAATAATTCTGTTTTTTTTACGCTACACACCGCGGATCAACAAAGCTCTACAATCTCAACAAATCCAAACAAAAGACAATTGCTCTTCTAACAAGAGGATAAGGCAGGTAGGAGGGGGGCAAGACACTGGCTGCAGAGTCCTCACTGTATGAATAGCTTTTCTATCGTGATCTGCAGTAGAGCATCAATAATGCAAATTGCTCCAGTGCAAAGAGTCAATATTATGCAATCCCCATTCCATCTACAGCAAATTAAACATTCATTGTGTTCCATTTCTACAGTAAGCCTGAAAAAATGCATTTGGGAGAAAAAAAAAATCCAATAAATGTTGCAAAATGTGCTAAATTCTGTGCCCTAAAATAAGCACAAATAGTGTGACTGACGTAATTCATCATTTTACACTGTACAAGTGTGAGACTGCTGAAATGTGTTTGTCTGGGCTTAAACTGTATAAAATCTTATGTATGGAGGACCAGGACTGCCAAAACACTAATAAAGAAACCAATGAATGAACTGATCATTAACAAACATGAAGAGTTAAGGTGCTTTATTGTTACACAACTGCACAATGAGCCACCCTTTGATGCTGGAGCGACTTGTGAGGAGCAGGGGATGACCACAGAGCAGCACTCACGTCGAGCCAAGCTTATGATCACAATCACATGGCTTTACGGATGAACCTATTGTGCATGTTTTGAGATGAAGGGGGGACACCGATGCACCTGGAGGAAACCATCAGGGCACAGGGAGAACATGCAAACTCCACATCTCAAGTAATGACTTTAGCCATTGCGTATATGAGAAGGAATGATTTTACTAAACTTGACCACTCTACACTATTATAGCGCTTATTATGAGGGGGACTATTAGGTTATTTGAGCATAATAGATAAAAAGAAATACAGCAATAAAAGTAAAGATAAGTATTTTATTTAAGTCAAATTCTTCATTCAGACCATTCTAATTTTTTACAATGCTTACTCCTTTTATGATGGTTTTATGGTTGTTTCCATCTTATCTCATAGCTGCTGCTACAGAAGGTGCACATTTTCCTGTGCTGCATGTGGTTGACTCATGTTATACACAAAGACACCATCAAAGACGGTTGGTTGAGATTCAAAGGGAAAGACGGCCCCCCTTGGGAAAGGCAGTCATATGGGGGAAAGTTAGGCTGTGTCTTTGAAGCCTGAGTAAATGAGGTGCTTTGCTCATGTGTGGAGCGGAGGGGAGATGCACACAGACGCGTTACCTGCACATGGATCATTTCACAGCAAGGACAAGTGCCATATCGCCTCAGCAGGATCCATTCGTGACGACTAATGTAGACCTTAAGGCATCAAGTATGAAATGAATTGTGCAAAGGGCTGACTGATTACCAGGCTCTGAATTTTCACACAGTCTGTGAGAGAAATGTCACACCCGTGTGATTGCTGGCGAGGCAAAAGAGGGAGTGAACACATGTTTGACAAGAGAGTTAAGTGAGAAGTGTAACCCATACTGGGATACAGGATTTGGTTTCTGAATTGATTAAACCCAAATAATGTCAAAATCGATGCACGCTGGCTATGATCAGAACCAGCTCAGTATTTTATTGAAAGCACATTTCTAAGGGATTGTCCCGATCGGAAAATATATTTAAAATACGATATTTTCACGCCCAACATATTTTATTGTTGTGTTGATCGAGCATATATTTTACTATGTCCCCAATGCAACTTCCTGAATAAGGTGAATAGACATAATGAAGTCCTCCTTCCTCTCTCCGAGTCTAAATTTTCTTTTGTATGGATTATGTATAAGATAATGAAACATTAGACATTGATGGCTGTCTTTCCTGATGGATATTTTCCTGTGGGACTAATTATTGCTCCATCCCTTTAGGTGTGGTGTATACGTATTTGACATTGCCCTCATCTCCTTTCGCTGTATCACACAATTCCATTTCAATCTATTTCTGTTCAAAACAGATGTTTCTGAAAGGTGGTGTTTTATCACCTATTGTCAGATGCTCAGTACATAGACACTGAATACATTAATAAAAACACTTGACGTGCGAAAAAGGAGGATTCTACATGTAAAATAGTTCAACAAAGTTCACCCAGTGCCCTGTAGCAGCTGCACAACCACACCTACATCAAATACACACAAGTCAAATGGGTTTACTGTCTGTAGACATTGTTTGATCATTTCAATATGTTCTGTTTTCTGTTTTGAATCACAGTGAAGTATGATAAAACAAAATAAAACCACTGTCATTCCCCCATCCCTGATTAGATCGACCAAACCACACTCAGTAACATTCATTTGTTTAGGATTAAAGTGTTGGATTATATTTAGTGTTGTTTGACATGGCTATATGGACAAGGGATTCTCTTCTTGTATAGGTCAGTGGTGCGATATTACTCAGTACCGATAAAAAGTTTGGAAACACTTTTAATGTATTCTGTGTAGGTTCTCAGTCGTACAGGAGTTGTCCGTCGTAGGCAAAGATTCTTCAGTCTTCATCTGTACTGTAGTAGTTGTAGTTGTAGAACGTTTCGATCTTAATCCAAAGATCTCCGCCAGCGTATGATGACCTGACACGCTCGTGGGTCTCTTAAGAAGAAACCAGTAGGCAGAGTTAACCTCTAAGTCTCTCTCTCGGTACTAAAGGTTGGAAAACATCTTAGCCTATTCATGGCTTATTAGTGCTCGTTACCTCCCTATTGTCTCACCCTGGGCTTAGTTCTAAGGCTGTTGACTCTGCTCAATGGTAATGTATTGTTTTCAACACATTGTATAATTCTCATTGAAGGCAATGAATGAAAAACATATGAATGATTGAACACATGGAATTATGTAAGAAAAAAATAGGGTGAAACAGCTCAAAATACGTTTTATATTTGAAATCCTTAAAAATTGCCACCATTTATCCTTGGCACTTTCTCAATGGGCTTCACAGTCTGTGAAGAGAAAACCATTTCTGATGATGACATCGTGAAGCTTATTGAGAATATGCCAAAAGTGTGCAAAGGGAAAAAGGGTTTCTACCTCTCCCATACACACACTATTTTGTTGTATATGCACACTGTTGATTGGCTGTTTTTTTTTCTCTCCTATTTGTTTGGTAATCTATTTGTCTGATTCTGATTCAAATTATTACTGTAATAAATAATTTGTGCTAAATTAATAAAGAAAATAAAGAAAAAGGCAAGGTATGGAACTATCAAAACTGTCAGGTATGGAAAAAATGACCACATTGGTCTGAAGAGCCAGTGATGCCCCAGCACAATTAATATTCACTAATTGTCTTTCTATCTCTTGTGAAGCCCTAAAAGTAAATTTAATTGAACTGAAGAGAAATCATAAAGAAAGCAAAAGGCAACACTCCATTTCACCTTTTTTTTTCTATCTACAATCGTCTTGAAATAAATGTGTTTCCAAACTCCTGACCAGAACTGTACATGTTCTATCCTTGAAAAACAATGGATGGCTAACTAATAGCTCATGCAATGTTTATTGAATGAAAAAGCAACAAACAACCCCCTAAATTTCCCATTTTACAGCCCCATGCCTGTATAAACAGACAGATCCATTTGCTAAATCGATGAACCTATTAATAGCTCATTGCCTGAATTGCTCCATGAATTCACGGGTTGAAATTCATGCGAGTCTGCCGCCACTCCGTCAGACCGCTGACTCTAAAATAAAATAATGAAAGAAGAAGAATGAAGGGCAAACAAGGAAGAGGGATGGAGGGCAGTGGAGGAGCACGCCGCTATCTGGAACTGCTGAGCTGTAATTTACTTGAGAGACGACAGCGGAGATACAAGCAGCGGCCCCAGACGGATGGCTGGTGGTTATGAGGGGAGTGGGACATCAGTTATCGGCCGCCTAAGTGACACTCTGCCTTGATTGTACACAGCGTCTCCACAACTCTTCAAAGACCAACGGCCGCTTTAAATCACACAAAAGTCCGCCATTCTGCTTGTGTCAGTCTTGGCCATGTGTTCCCCTTTCAAGCATCGACTTTGATTTCACGACTTACAAATGACTGCGGAGAAAGACTTTTTGAACGGGATGAATACAAGACAAAAATGTGCTAAATTTCACCCGGTGCGTTCTTCAGTCATTTGCATAGGGTTGTTCGGTGGATGAGGAGAAACATGGTCATTAACCTCTTAAGCCCTACAGTCCCCATTTTTGGGGACTTGCCACTTTTAGAGACATTCCTTGTTTATTTTAATCTATTTTTTAAAAAGTGTTTTTTTTTTTCTTGGAAAAACTGTATTTTATGACCAAATATGTAAATTACAAATTTGAATTTTTGGGGCCAAAATTGTGCCCTATTTATTATTATGGGATTCCACCTAGACTATTTTAAATCAAAACCTCAATAACTTTTCAATAATTTATTGTTACAGAGATAAACAGTTGGTAAAAAGTCAATAATTAGCTGTAGTTACTATTTATGATCTTTACAATGAAAACAAGCTGCTGACCTGCTGTAATGTGGGGTTTTTTTAGGCGGAATTCATATTTTCTGTCTTTCAACCTCAATTAATCAGGCCCACTATGATATTCTTGAAAATATTCACATCTACAGTATCCCCATAGACATTCATATCATTTGAGAGCAATATGAACATTTTAGACATTTTACAAGCTGTTAAAGCCTTCCAGATTATATGTATACACAGCAGGGCTTAAGAGGTTAAATGTGTTCAGTTGAAGGTGAGTTGGGGTACTTTTCGATTTATTTCAAAGCTGCTACAAATCTCAGTAACTTTGAAATTGTAACTTATACAATATTTATTTTTGCAAAGACCCAATATTATATGCAGGTGTGATACTAGATTCTTGAATATGGCAGTGACCGTCCAAGATCTGGTTCAAATGCTATGAACTCACTATGATAATATTAAAGCAGACTGTTCAAAATCTTACAAATTGGTTTTGAACTCAAAAATCAAAAACTGTCCTTGGGAAGTGAAAAAATAACATACGATATGACGATATTTTAACAGTATTTTTTATTCATGAAGACAAAGAAAAAGAAGAAGAGCTTTATTTATATAGCGCCTTTCACAGACAGAGTCACAAAGCGCTTCACATGGAACAATTTACATTCACTGCAAACACGGCTGACAGAAGTGGAGCTGCCCACATGGTGCACACCACATGGTTTCAGCTGAAGTGAGTTTTTCTTTGCTCCTGAACAATTTTCCTGGAAGTTGTTGAAGGTCATGTAAACATTAGATCAGGGACATTTGAGTAGTTTCTGTTTCTTTATGATTTCAAAAGAGTAAACTCAGTTCTTTGACAATAAATGGCTTCGCACTAACCATGTGTGAAAAAACAAGGTTTTTGTGTCATTAGTCGAGCACCACATACAGTATCTTGGAAAAGTAGTCACCTATTTACTTGTTTTATAAATTGATGTTTGCCTCTCATTTTCAGGACTTTATACCCCTTCAATCGGGAGGACGTACATTTTCCATTAGCTCTAAGTTAGCGTGGCACAGTGGTGGTTAGCACTCACAGCCAGAAGGTCTTGGGTACGATTGCTGGGCCGTGTGGGACCTTACTGTGTGGAGTTTACATGTTGTCGCTGTCTGCATAGGTTTCCCCTACAACTAACAACATGTACAATATCATTTCCTCTGGGACCATGACTTCTGTGAAATCAGCTCCACATCTCTCCCAAAATATCTTTAATTCTAATTTGAGTTTTGGTATGTAATATTTGTATGTAAGGCTGACAACACAAAGACATGGTTCACTTTTGGTGGTAAATCAACAGATTCATTTGAAATAAAATGTTTCATGTCTTTTTTATTGCGACCTCATCTGACCTCTAGATAAAGTCTGGTCTGTTCCCAGCTACAAAGCGTTTTCAGTAGCGCTGGACACCAGCAGCACGTGAGCGCTGTATCACAGTGGACTGGCTCTGGTCCCGGCAGCAACAGGGCAGCCCGCTGCAGCTCTGGGCCCTGGCTCTGAATTGGGCTGTCAGGCACCAGGCCGCGAGCACCAATTATCAGAGTGGCAGCTGCTGATAACTGCCAGCAGACAAAACAGCAGCGTGAAATATTACCCCTCTCCAAACCACTTTTCTTACTCTCTCCCTCCTGCTTTCCGCTTTGGCACTGGGCCGCGTGCTCTGCTGGTTCATGCTGAAATGAAACCACCGGCAGACCCAGAGCAGCTAAGATTAAAAATGATGTGATTTTTGACACGCTTTTTGCTTTTGTTGAATTTTTTATTCCACCTGGATCCAAGCTGTGCCACTCACAGTCAGGTAAAACAAAGCATGATCATCGAAGTTTAACATTACAATGTTACAAAAAACAATCTTTAGTTTTGTCTAAAACCAATTAACCCATCTGCCAACTCACCAAAATGATTAATCCAAAGCCATTTTATTTTAGTACTACTTCATTAAAACATGCCACCCTGATTAATACAATGTCTAAATCATTAGCACAATGTGGTAGTCCATTAAGCGTTAATGAGCAAAAGTGGATTTACACAATTATATTTTCATAAATTTCAGAATCAGAATACTTTTTATTGCCATTGTCTGTACAATGACCTTCTTTGAGTAGTTGTGTACTGTATTGAAATAAGATTGTCAATAGAATAGAGGCGATCCATTTGACACAACAAAACAACACTTAAAATGAGACGGAAAAGGAAAAAAAAGCTTTCCCATTAGCAATATTTATATAATCCGAATCCACGAATAGCAATCACACACACAATCATAATGGCATGCAAAAATAGAACAATTTATAGTGAGATACAGTGTCTCTCGTAAGTACTAATACACCTTGAACTTTTGCACATTTTGTCATGTTTACAACCATAAACATAAATATTTTATTTTGAATTTTTTACTGAAAGTTCACACACAAGTAACAGACACCTGTGAA